>JBBMOC010001646.1:0-10825 GCA_037975185.1 Centropyge bicolor
CCAGTTAAACAGCTCCTCCACATGTTAGCACAGTTGCAGATATTTAGTATTTGAGCTGTTAAAGAATGTCAGATGGTTGTTGGTATAAACAGGGGGGGGGGGGGGGGGGGGTAACAGCTGGATGTCAGTAGAAGTGTGCACACATTAGGGACAGACTGTTCTATCAGCTTTGGCTGATATCAGTCTTTTATTAAGAGCGTGGCAGCAGACTGTCTGTGCTGTGAGCATGTGACACTCAGATATGATAGAAGATGTGCAGCGTTCATCACTGTTCTTCAAGCTGAGTTATTTCTTAATATTGGGAAAGGTCAGAGTGTATCATCATGCTTACCGTACCATGACGACTTACCAAAGGATTATTCTGATTATCCTCAATGTTTTATGCTGTGTTTTTGGTCACTTATTATTTATTAAGCAATTACTTTGTCAAAACGTAACTAAATCACGACTCAGTGTATCTGGTCAAAGAGTTGGAAAGTTGGAAAACATAACATTGTGATTTCAGCTGTGAGTACTTGACAGGTTCCCATACTCATTAGTGCAGACAGTCCAGTCAGTTCTCCAAACTAAGTACATTAGTAAAATACTGTAGTGTTTGAACAGACTGAAACAGATTTAATATTTGATAAAGACAGATACAGCACTAGTCTGAATATGGTTCGATGGGCTCTGACACAGAGCTGCTGTCTGCTCGGTACATCCCTCATCCTGGACCTCAGATGACTCAGCTCAAAGATGCAGTCGTTAAAAACTCCAACAATAATGTTTCTCCAGATTTACATCCAGATGTTTGGCCTTTAAGGAAACAATCTTCAGATTTAGCATGAAACGCTGTGACCGTTCAGACTGCAGGCCTTGAGCTCATTAAGCCTCCATCTTGATGGCTTTATGTTGTTTTTGTGGTCTGTGAGGAGAGGATGACAGAGGGACGCTTTGTTTCTCAGATGTGACCAACAGACAGTGCAGCTGATGTTGAGCTTAGGATTCTGGGTAATCTGAAACTCTGCAGTGCTTGTGTTGGCGGATGTAAGGATTTTTGGGAGATTCTTGCAGATGGTTGTGTGTCAACATTATATTACAGAGGTTATAACCAGATTTTTATGAAAGTAATGTGTGTGATCAAGAAAAGAGCCTGATCAGACAGAAGGGCATCTCCAGCACTTTTCATAATATTAACACATGAATTGAATGAATGGAACCTGAAAAACGGACAAAGATAAAACACACAGTGATAAGGAGTCATGGAGAATATAGAAGCCTTTAACCTGGATTTAAGAAAGTCAAAGTCGGGACGAGCTCCGGTTCGACCTTCTGGAAGTTTGTTCCCGCTCTCTGGTGCCAAGCAACTAAGTGCTGCTTCTCCATATTTAGTGTAGGCGTCAGTAGACTGCTACCTGACGACCTGAGAGGCTGAATGTTGTCAATGTCCTGTTTTCCCTCTGCTTCCATTCTTAGTCTAGAATAGACTGACCAGAGTGTCAAGTACTTAATGATAAACACAAGCTTGTCTGTGTGTGTGTGTGTGTGTGTGTGTGTGTGTGTGTGTGTGTCTGTGTCTGTGTGTGTGTGTGTGTGTGTGCTTGTCTTGTCTTGTGTGTGTGTGTGTGTCTGTGTGTCTGTGTCTGTGTGTGTGTGTGTGTGCTTGTCTTGTCTTGTGTGTGTGTCTGTGTGTGTGTGTCTGTGTGTGCTTGTCTTGTCTTGTGTGTGTGTGTGTGTGTGTGTGTGTGTGTGTGCGTGCGTGTGCGTGTGCTTGTCTTGTCTTGTTGTGTGTGTGTGTGTGTGTGTGTGCTTGTCTTGTCTTGTCTTGTCTTGTGTGTGTGTGTGTGTGTGTGTGTGTGTGTGTGTGTGTGTGTGTCTGTGTCTGTGTCTGTGTCTGTGTGTGTGTGTGTGTGCTTCTCTTGTCCTGTGTGTCTCAGGCTCTTTCTGCAGAGTGCCAGTCTGGAGTACTCTGAGGGGGAAAGTCACATCCTTGGCCAGGGGGGCAGCGGGACCATTATTTACAAAGCCCGATATCGTGAGCAGCCAGTGGCCATCAAACGCTTCCACTTCAAGAGCTGTCGACAGCAGAGCATCAGCAGTGACACAGGTACGCAGGAATCCTGCTCTGTTTAATGCCTCCAGATTTAAGTGAAATTGTTCAATGGATTTTTGAAGCTGTTGATCGACAACATTTGGTGTCAATGCAAAACACAACCAAGAGATTTTGACTTGTCAAGATGAAGTGTTATTAATTAATGATACTTGTTATGAGAATATTCACATTCCTGGTCACCTGACTGATCTGCGGTTGTTGCTGTGATATGGTTGATAGACTACCTCTGAGAATATGACACCTGATATTGATGTTAATCCACTGGTGAGAAGACGTCGTGGAGTTCACACACACAAACATTTAGTCCACTCATGGTTTTAAAGGGATGTTGTTCAGGCACAGACACATGCAGCTGAGAGCACTTTCATCAGACAACAGACCAGTTTAATTTCACAGAATGAAGAACAGAAGCTTTTAACTGGAGGGGGGGGGGGGGTCAGTGCCAGCTAAAACCAGAAGCTGCCACCTGAAGGTTTTCCTCTTTGCCAATGATAATTCACACCAAAATTCACAGTGCCACTAAGTTAGGACACTGAGAATGTTGCCAACTTCAGTTCCTCACAGTGCTGCCGAAGGTTTTTCCTGTTCACATATTCTGGTTTTCATTTCATGGATATTCAGCAGCCAGTGCTCGTCTAAAGTGCCTTGTATCATTACATCTGGTTGTCCTGTGTTTTTAGTTACAGCTGATGTTGAACCTTGCTCAGGCTACTGTCAGCTCCAGATACAGACTTTCTTATTACAGTGTCTCAGTGTCATCAACTACATCTCACACCCCAGAGGCCTCAAATATCCAAACTCTAATTACTCATGTAACTCATGTAGGGCTTTGTTAAGGGTTTGCCACTCAGATGACATAGATTCTATATCAGTGTTCTTATAAAACCTTTGTCTTACCTTCGTCACACCTCCGTCTACATTGATAAACCTCTGTTTGCACTTCTCTGTAGCGTCTCCTCTTTTACTCAGTGGAACCTCTTCATGCAGGCTGTACTGCCTCCAGTGCCATGGTGTATTTAGTATGTGATACAGTCAGGCATTAATCAGTCTCTCTAAAGCAGAGTGTTGGAGGGTCAGGCCTCCCCAGGCCGGCTCCACTGCTTCAGATTGTAAGTGAAAAGATATTTAGTTAGTTAGCTGTTGCATTAGTCATCAAAAGACGATCACAGAATAGCCTGAATGTGATTGATTTGGTAAAAGACTGAGACTTTGACTGTTCCACTTTCCCAGAGTCAGAAACTAATAAAGGCCTCAGGGCAGAGCTTCTCTCTGTATTTGTTGTGGTCTGAAATCAAACAGCAGCGTTGAGCTCTCTTGGCTCAGCTGTTGAGTGTCGACAGGATCAACTAACACAAGCATGGTCCCATGAGCTTCTTGGAATGAGTCAATCTAAGCAATAAACCAAGGAGGGGTGAGAGGTCGTACTGTCTGAGGGGGGGGGGCACAGTGTCAGACTCTGAAACAGCCTGCTTGAACACAAACACAGTATGTATGATACCCAATGGCCAGTTGTGATGTGGATTCAGAGAAGGAACTCGAGCTCTGCTTCAGCCTCTGCAGCTGATCTGAAATGCTCCTTCATGTCAGAGATGTTACTTTTCTCTCCGAGCTCTAATGCTTCAGCTTTGTGTTCTGCTGTGTTACCATTATCATTGAGTTGTATTAAGACACGCAGACCACCTCCCGGGTTCTAGCAGTATAAACACAGTCAGCCATCAGTCAGAGCCTGTGGGAATGATCTCAGTCACAACTGCGTCTCGATGTGAGTTTAGTTTGTGGGTGATCTCGAACCCTCTGTGCCCCCCACAGCTTCCTGCTCGCCCATATCTACTCAGATAAATGCACCTGCACTTTGAAATGTTGCTCAACTGTCAACATTTCATTCTCAGTTGTTCTGTTCCAGTCTCTTGAAAAATAGGTGCAACAGGAGCCATCACAGGGTGGAGTATCACAAAATACAATCTGAAAACTAGGAAGTCACACAACTGAACTGTTGTTTGACTTCCTGCCGATGAATGTGTTCAGTTTCTTTCATTTTCAGTCAGTATGAGTGTAGTCGTATTGTAGTGACAGGTTTGGGGGACTAAATTGTAATAAATAGTTTGTCTGCACAACAGCACTCAGAATTGACTCAGATCCTTGTGGCTGTTCCAAACAGTGTATTTGTCTCTCTGCAGTACGAGCACTGTCCAGAGAGCCCCATCCATCACTCTCCTCTCAGCAAGTTCATTGATCTTATGAGACAAAATAATCACATCACATGACCCCAGTGTGGACCATCCGTCACATGTTAATAGGTGATGGTATGTGGTGGTGGTGGTGAGGATAGTAACCCTTGTCTCTCTTCAAAGATCAACTCTGGCATCTAATGTGAATGGATGCAATAAGTACAAGTAGTATATAGACAGTAGTATAAAGTATACAGGTACGTGTGTGTACACTGTAGTGCTTCTTATCCTTATCTTCTAAATGTTAGTCCATAAATCCACTTGGGAGATCAGAAGTTTGGAGCAATGAAGACTTGATGCTGCCATAAAGGAGCAACGTTCAAAAATGAGTACAGGTCACATCTGAAGAGCACTGAGGCAAAACAGCCTGTGCAACAGGTTATAAACCCCTTTGTTCCACACCTGTGGATCCAACCCCAAAACACTGCATAGGACAAGACATTGACACCATTATGTTATCTTTCAATTCATTGCTTTGTTACATTACTCCATTAATCAGCATTTTTAATATTCATACAGGGGGAGTTCTGGTAATTTTCTGTTGGGGTCTTTTCTTTGTTTCTTTGTCTTACTGCTTCCAGACACCATTATGTTCTTACCATTGCTTGTTACATTTTAAAATAATAAAAGTTTCTTTCAGTTTGAGTAAATATGCTTGTGCTCACATTGATTACATTATAAGTGACTTCAAAACACACAGGATCCTATTTTTCACACAAAGTTCATTCCAGTATATGTTCCCTCTGAACCACATTCCAGTTGTTAAATGATCCAGTCACTTTAGTAATTCCCTTGATTCTGAACAAACATAAGTCATTTAACACAGGACAACCTCACAGCCTAGTCTAACTTCTAATATTACTTTCAAATTCAAAGATATGTTTCAGCACTCCTTTATTGCATTATTGCATTTCTTAACCATAATCACATATTGAATCATAACATATTGATTTGAGTAAATATAATTTGAATCATGAAACCGGTCGCAGTCTAAAGAATGACACTACAACACTGATGTGAGGGTGTTGAAGAATGTAGACTTGTTGCAGTTAGAAGGAAAGTAGAGAAGCTTTGTGAGTTCCTGAGCCTTCCTTCTGAGCGCAGATCTGTTGTCTATTCTACTTGAAAGCGTCCCGTGTTTTAACTCTGCTGCTCCCTCTCAGACACCATGGTGAAACACCTGCGGTCTGCAGACGCCTGTCGGAGCTTCTCTGAGTTTCGCCAGGAGGCCAGCATGTTGCACTCTCTGCAGCACCCCTGCATCGTCTCTCTGCTGGGCATCAGCATCCACCCGCTGTGCTTCGCCCTGCAGCTGGCCCCCCTGGGAAGCCTCAACACTGTTCTGGAGGAGAAGCACAAGAGCAAAGGCAAGAAAGATCTCCGTCATGTGATCTCTCACCTGAAGTTGCTCTTTAAACCTGTGTCCATGGAAGTGGGATGTGAAGGTCTGTTTTGTCTTCGTAGGCTCCGGCTACATGCCCCTCGGTCACATGCTGACTTTCAGAGTGGCCTATCAGATCGCAGCAGGACTGGCGTACCTTCACAGGAAGAGCATCATCTTCTGTGACCTTAAATCTGACAACATTCTGGTGTGGTCTCTGGAGGTCTGTGTATCGATTACCATCAGCAAGATAGACTCTTTTTATTTCAGTCCACCAACTTTTATTTAGACAGAGACAGGTGTTTAACATATTAACTCCTGTTAACAAACCCATCATTGTTTGTTCATCTGTTGTCTTCCTCCAGGTGCAGGATCCAGTCAACATCAAGCTGTCTGACTATGGCATCTCCCGACAATCCTTCCACGAGGGGGCGCTGGGGGTGGAGGGCACGCCGGGTTACCAGGCCCCTGAGATCCGACCAGGCATCGTGTATGATGAGAAAGTACTGACTGCCTCATCTCAGCTCACATCATGTTCTCATGAATCTTGTTTCTCTGTTCGGGTGAATGTGATGCACTTTCCCTTTTAGCAGTGCAGATTGTAATTACATGAAGAATGAGCAATCAATAGAGAGAGTACTCTGTTTATGCTTGTAGGAAATTACAGTGTTGCAGCAGCCAAGTGGCAGTCCTAAAACAAAGAGAAAGGAAGGACAGTCAGAGGAAGATCAGAAGCACAACACAAAGAAACCAGTCCACTGAAATATCACTTAGTCAGACAAAGAGAATCAACTGAATACTAGGATACTAGAAGTACGCTGTGACACTGTAGAGTATATTACAGTACATTAGTGAGAGTAAGTAATATTGTGTACATGTACTGCAGTACTGTATATGCTGGATAGATCATCTTGTAAGTGGCAGATTGTGATGAAACTTAATCAACACATTCATGCTCTCCAGAGGTTGAACCCTTATATTTTGGATGCTTAGTTAGTTTTCCTTCAGTGCCACTGTCAGGACATAATTTCAGTTTTGTGCAGAAGATATGATCTAGTACAGAGCTTTAAGTGACCATGTGAATAATGTCCCTCTAGTCCATGAGATTATAGATTGAGATCATTATTTAGTTTATACTCTTGCCTCTCACAGTCTGTATTCCAAACTGAAGACAGAAGAATTATGTCAACACAAACTCAGCTTGGGTTTGTTCCGGGGCCCCTCCACCTCTGTCTTATCCATTTGT
Organism: Centropyge bicolor; assembly: GCA_037975185.1. Lineage (NCBI taxonomy): Eukaryota > Metazoa > Chordata > Actinopteri > Pomacanthidae > Centropyge > Centropyge bicolor. The sequence goes on from JBBMOC010001646.1 coordinate 6,948, forward strand.
TCCTCTTTTCCAGCACATATGAACATTCTTATAGAGCCTTGTGATTCTAACATGGGAGGCGTGTTAGAATCGATCACTGAAGTTCTTGAATGAGTTTGTCCACTGATGGATGAGCAGAAGGTGTTAGAAATGAGAGAGCTTCCTGTGCCTCAGTATTTATTTGACCTATCACTCCAGAGGATTCACAGCTAACGGACTGATTGTTTGAACTGGCTCCTTCCTCTCTGCAACATGTTGCCTTAGTGTCTGATTGGTACCACATGTCCTCCTTCATGGCCATAGATACCTGCAGCTTTTACTGCGTCTGTGTAGTGACCACCTTTGCATCACACAGAAGCTGACAGCGAGTTTCATTATAGATACTAAAACAATGATTTTTTGATCGCTTACTTCATAGAATATAAACATGACTTTCTCCAAAACCAAAGGTCTCCAATGTTAAAGGTTATCTAAACACAAGCAGCCACATAAGAACCTTTACATGTGAGACTGAGAGCATTAATCCTCAGTAGCAGTAAACAGCTGTTTGCTGTGTGAAGACTGGGTCTGAGCTGTTGAAGAGCTGCACATTGGAGAGGAAGGGACCAGAGGATATTAGATGTTTCTAATAACTTGTTGAATAACTTGAAGGATGACTTGATTAGCAAACAGTGGTGAATTGTTGGCTCAGTGTTACATCAAACAGTCGTCTCAGTTTTACTGTAAGTACACTGAAGGACAGGTCATGGATTTTGCTCTTGGCCTACTTGACTGAGAGCCTCTGCCAACAGATCACAGCGGTGTGTCAGCATCGCTCTGATGTGGCCCCGTCTGCTCGGAGCGGCTCGTCTCCCCGGGGAGGCTAGCTTTACTGGGGCTTACTGTGTTACTGCCCCTGTCTGTGTGGAGGAGCAGAAGAAAGCATCTTTAAGCCTTCACCTCTTTTAATCACCCCCCCTCTGATGACCTCAGCCAGTCCAACTGCTTCTCTCCTCTCCTGGCTGTGAATTTCACTTTCTAATGTGCTTTTACTGTTTTAATGAGATGCAGACGAGTCTGGCAGGAATAGATGACGGAGCGAGTGGGAAAGACTGAGGAGTGTAATAGGAAAATAAAAGAAAATGGCTGTTAATGTGTTTTCCAGCTGTGAGTATCTTGGCGAGAAGTAGAGCAGATATTTTTCAGCTGAGGATCTGGACAACATACAGTAACATGGCTAGAAAGCTTTTACAAGTGCTTTGTTTATAGGCTGGGACAATATCAACACAGCTGAGTGACAACGAGGATCCAAAACAGACTGTAGTGAGGATATAATAAATACATGAAGAGTGTGGTCCAGAAACAGATCGTGTCTTGATAGGTGAAGAGATTTTTCAGGTTGAGGTTCCCTTCATTTTAAGACTATAGAGTCTGGACTGTCTGTATGTGCCACCATGCTGGTTCAACTGATTCCAGTCAGTCCTTTATGTGCACAAGGAGGTTTGATATGTTGAACGTGCATGACATCATCCCTGTTCTATTAACCAGACAGTTTCAAAATCAAAACAACGCTCAGCCCTCCTGTGATTGGCTGAGTGATGAGCACTTATACTCATGCACTATGCCTACAGAAACAGACCTGAGAACAACTGGACCTGATCCAAAGTGAGGTTGAACAGTCCCAATCGATCTTGGATAGTAGAAAGAAATCAGCTGCATTTTCTTTGCCTGGTGATGCAATGATTGCTTCTCTTTGACTCTGGTTGCATGGAGTGAAGAAAGGAGCGACTGCTTCTCCTTTAGTGTCTAAAGCTTTGTGATGATCTTCACATCTGTGCTTGTTGAATTTGATGGATAATGGATGGAGCAGTATTCTCAGTAACATTGATATATATAGTGGCTGTGTGGAGACATATTCTTTTATTTCTGATATGATTCTGTGGGAGAGCAGGCAAAGTAGGAGCCAGGATGGTTTATAGAATTCAGAAGGGAAACAGTTAAATCAGTTTCTTATTTGCTGTCTGGTCGAGGACTTTGAAGAGTGTGTCTGGTTTGAGTGCATCAGTTTGTTGGGCCTGATCTTTGGGTACTTGGACAGTGCTGTGAAGTCTGTTTTCATTCCTCTCCACTCTTCAGCGTTTTCCTTTGATTTGTCACTCCACTGTATATGATACAAAATTACCATCAGTTAATACAGAATATGCAGCCAGCTCTGTCGTTGTCTTATCAAGGTTTGACTCAGCATATCCACAGTTTTCCATAGCCTCTGATGGCGGAGCAGACCTCAGACCTCAGACTTCAGGTGTACGTGGAGTCCCTGCTAAGTGCTGTCACCACAGAGGAAGTTGAGTGCTCCTGGCATTGTTTGCCTGCAGAGTTATTCTGGGATGTCCAGCTCTCACTATCTGTGGCCCTGCAGAGACAGGAATGCACTCAGGTATTTTGGTCCTCAGATAGGGCTTTCAAGGACAAGATGAATGAGACAGAAGGAGACAAAACTGGAGTTCGTCTTGACTTAAAAAAAATAATTAAATCACACTTTATGAACATGGGGGCTCTTTGGAGTCAAAGGTTACAAACAAGAGCAACAAATCTAAGGCAATGAGAGAGAGAGAGAGACAGAGACAGAGAGAGACAGAGGACAGAGAGAGAGACAGAGGACAGAGAGAGAGACAGAGAGAGAGAGAGACAGAGAGACAGAGAGAGAGACAGAGAGAGGACAGAGACAGAGACAGAGAGAGACAGAGGACAGAGAGAGAGACAGAGGACAGAGAGAGAGACAGAGAGAGAGAGAGACAGAGGACAGAGAGAGGACAGAGAGAGAGACAGAGAGAGAGACAGACAGAGAGAGAGAGACAGAGAGAGACAGAGGACAGAGAGAGAGAGAGACAGAGAGAGACAGAGGACAGAGAGAGAGAGAGAGACAGAGAGAGAGACACAGAGAGAGAGAGAGAGACAGAGAGAGACAGAGGACAGAGAGAGAGACACAGAGAGAGAGAGAGAGACACAGAGAGAGACAGAGAGACAGAGAGAGACAGACAGAGAGAGAGAGACACAGAGAGAGAGAGAGAGAGACGATACAAGATGAATGAGCTCCAGAAGATAAGAGGAGCCCAGTGGAGGATCAGCCAATCAGTGTCTCTGTTATCAGTTAAAGTCAAGTAATCACCCCCCCCCCTCTCTTCCCTGAACAGTGTGGGACTGTGGTTTCCCCTCAGCTCTCAGGACTCTACTGGCCTTTATGTTTTACACCTGTTTTTATTCCATCTGGCCTTACTCTGATTACATGTACAGGTGTTTCCATATTTACCTGTTGTGCTGTAGTCCTCCTTTCATATTTGTCTCACATTTGATCTACATTTCTGACATGTGTTGAATAAGCTCCCCTCAGCTACATCAGTCCACCATCCAAAGCTTTGATTCATGTCTGAAAACACTGCACATCATTCTGACTGAGGTCTGAAAAACCTCAGCTGTGACTCTGAACTTTGCTGACTTCCTGTTTTCCCTCTCGTCATCACTTGGTGAAGGTGGACATGTTCTCCTACGGCATGGTGCTGTACGAGCTGCTGTCGGGGCGGAGGCCAGCGCTGGGACACCACCAGCTCCAGATAGCCAAGAAGCTGTCCAAAGGCACCCGGCCCGCGCTGGGCAGTCCAGAAGAGGTTCAGTTCTGCTGCCTCCACAGTCTGCTGACGGCATGCTGGGACACCAAGCCGGAGAAGGTGAGCCTCCACACCAGCACAGTGACTCAGGCTAATGTTGGTCAGTGGGACGCCTGCGAGGCATCATGTCCTCGTCATAGGAGATGGTTTCAACACACCCTCCAAGCTCTGATGTCCAATGATGAAACTTCTGTCTTCAACTTACCTGGTGTGTGTGTGTGTGTGTGTGTGTGTGTGTGTGTGTGTGTGTGTGTG
>JBBMOC010001647.1:0-10824 GCA_037975185.1 Centropyge bicolor
ACATTTCTCCCTCTTGTCTTTCTGCTATAGATACAAAAGCTGCTCTTTGGGGTCATGTTAGTACGCCACATGCTCGTCTCTGTGTGTTTATTACCATCTTTGAAGTCAGTCTGAAAATGGATGTCTTGAATATTTAACCTTGCCCCGAGGCTGCAGTATTAATCCTCAGACTCTCGCAGAGGATCTGAGTCCGGCGCGGATCTGTCGGCCTGATATGTGCTTTATCGTGATGCTCTGTGGGAATACAAAGGTTCAGAAGTGGAGACAAAGCGGGGCGACGCGCTGCATGTGAAAGGGCTGTGTTTATTTAAATGAACAAACAGATGAACGCAGAAGGTGGTTTGGTTCGAGACAAATGGCCGCTCGCATCCAAAAAAGCTCATCAGGAAATAATTAAGAGCCTCCCAGCTTCATCCGAGAGCTTGTGAGTGCGTTATTGAAAAGAAACACAGCATAATGAATCATGTGAACAGTTTTAATACGACAACTCCACTGCAAATATCACGGCCACAACATTACAAGAAATTATCACTACTTTTGACTTTTGATAACTACAAGTCTTTGAACTTTTTGTCAACAAACTTCTGGCTCGATCGGTGATGAGGTTAATCCTGTGCGATTGTCATATTAATGTTTTTCTTGCTCTTCCCACTCATCATAATTAGTGTGTAACAGTGCGAAGTTCAAAAGCTGTCTCTCATTTAAAACCAAAAATTTAAAAAGAAGTCGACCACTTTAAAAGTCTATGAAAGTAAAATGACAAATTCCACTTCACTAAATGCCATTCTTGCACATCCATCCAAAAAGGTTTCTCACTCACTCACACATACCTTTTATTAAAATGCCAGCCGGGTCATAAAAACATGCAGATGTGTGCACGACGTCTTACTTGATCGAGCGGGAAAAGCTGCAGCATTAAGGCAGAAAGTGGAGTGCTGCATGTTATTTCCCCTCACTGTACTTTATCAACACTTATTTTACATTTCATAGAACATTAACCGCTGGCTGCTTCCTGCATGCACACGCTCAGTCTTAATCTTTAATTTGAAATTGGAAAAGGTTTCTGACAGCACCGTCTTAAAGGCAGACTTATTGTGTTCCTGAAGCACAGGATGGATGAAAGGATGGAGCTTTTTTTGAAAACTGAATCCTGAAATGAATCTTATTACAGGCTACCTCTATTTTATGATGTGCAAGTTTTTCTTCCAGCCAACTGCTCTTTGTCTATTCAGCCTTACTTCCTGTGGCCTTGAGTAATTGTTGCAGCCCCTCGACCTCTGAGTGTCTCTCTAAGGGATTACAGACACCATTGACTGCTCCCTTGTGTTCTGTTTTTCCGCCGTCCTTTGATTTTTCCCCGGTTCAATTTTGCTGTTTTTATCCGCTTCTCAAAATAGAGGTTGCGCAACACTTGTGAATACGAGTCACAGTATGAGTGATGGAGCATGAGACTGGCTCACACTTCATGACGGAAGCGTGGCGGTAAACAAATCAACATGATTTGTGCAGTCGAAGACACGACTGAAGCAAAAATCCATATCAAGAAAAGGGCGTTAAAGGGCAGTAAAGTCTTTAAAAGATTAATTAAAACACAGATTTCTGATATAACACAGGATTAAAAAACTCATTTTGCAAAGAGGCTGTTTTGATTCTCCATCATAGGTCTGCACAGGTGGTGTAGGAAGACATAACGTGGTAGTAAAACAACAATTTCACATATGGAAAAATGCATGAAATGTGCAGCTACAAATGTAAACATGCACTTGCACAAAAGCTTGCTGCACTTGTAGAATTTCTCCACATGACAAACCCACACGTCTCCACAGCGTAGGACCAGCCTGTCTCACTCTTCTCTACATGACTGTTGTCAAAAGAAAAGCTCGGGAGTGGAAAGTGCAGGGGGGGGGGGGGGGTCCATCTGTGTCCAACACTGAGCAAAGGAGGACGGACACAAAGGAGGGATTGAAGGACGCAGATGTAAACAGCGAGTGAGACCAACAACAAGATGCTTAATACAATGTTGTGGCTCTTAAAGTCTGGCAGCTTCGTGGGAGACAGTGACACTTCTGTCATTGGAAGGAGGAGGGCGAGGCTGCCGGGGCCAGGCCTCCCGAACATTAGCAGTGCAGCTCGGAGAGAGAGAGGGAAAAGATCATGTGAGGAGCGCTGGAGAGGTCGGAGACGGTGGCAAGTGAATGGACTGAGACATGATTATGAAGAGAAAAGATAATGTTTTATTCTGAAAAACAGGAAGAGATGTCATGTCTTCAGTGATCTTCTATGCACCTGATCTCCTTTGACTTTTTATTGAGATTCTCCTAAAACTTGAGAGGGAACGTTGGAACGTTATCAAGGCCTTAAATTCACATGAGATGAGAATCTAGGAAAAGGGAAGCTAAATCAAGAGTTTCCTGCAACTACAAGTGAGGTTTAAAGAGAAGAGGCCCTTTGTTGTGGAGGGATGGGTACCTGCTGCAGCCGCCACCCCACGCCGGAGCCCGCTCACGAGCTGGTTCCCATCAAACGCCACACCGCCTGGCCAGGCTCGGCCAAGGTGGTCGCCAACCTTGATAATCACGAATTCTCCACATGGGATCTGAGGTGTGACACAAGGTAAGGCTGTCCTCAAAAACTCCATCTCAACACTGCTGAGCTCTGACCTTTGTGGAGGCGCGGCGTCGGTTCGGTCCCACAGAGTCTTATCGGGGGTGGGAGTTTACTGTGCTTTGCCTGAGGAGCATAAAATGGATTACAGCTCATTGGCTTCTTTGTTTCCGGGAGAAACACAGCTCCCTCTGGTACAGTACATCGCCCTGATGGCACATAATAAAACAAGTTGTGTGTGGAGTAGTTTGTCAGCTTTATGGGATTGAAAGGGAACATAAGAGACATAGCAGTCGACACGCGCGCTGTGCGAGCCGTGGGTGTGTCTCTTAGTGAGAGTTATGTGGCTCCAAAGTGCACTGAACACACACACATACACACACACACACACACACACAGGTTTGTTTTGCTATTCTTGTCAGGATGTTCCATTGACATAATGCATTCCCTAGCCACTTACCCTAACCCTAACCATCACAACCGAATGTCTAACCCTAACCTTTACCCAAACCATAAACTTTTTGTAATTGTAACCTGAACCCTAAAACCAAGGCATCCTAGTATAATCCTTGTGAGGACCAGGCAAATGTCCTCACAAGACAAAATGTCCTCACAAGAAAGAAAGGTTACTTGTCAAGAGTTGGTCCTCACAACTATAGCAAAACATGCACACACACACACACACACACATATCCAGAAACACACACCGAGCCAGTGGCGGCTGTGTCTGCCAGAGGTTTGACTGTAAACACACACGCTCACACTCATCCCCAGCTGAATGCAAACATAAGATTAATTCAGTTTGACAAGAGCTGTATGACAGCTTTACTGGCATCCTCAGCACTTTCCTCAGCTGGTCACACCATAAAGAAGCTGGATTACCTCCCGCTGTGAGACACGAGCCAGGCTGAGGATGCAGGGATGACAGAAGAGGACGGATTGTCCTCAAAATTATAGACTATCACTACATTAATCTCCCATTGTCCTACAGTTGTGACTTAATTCCTAAATCCAGATCGAACCTGACATCAGTTTGGCACAAAGCCAAGCAAAGGATCAGCTTCCTGGTTTTCAATGCTCTCATGCCCAAACCGAAGCTTTTCTCAGAAAAAAGATACTGAAGAAGAAATGTGTGAGCCAGATGGAATCTAAAAAAATTGAATATCTACATGTGCCCCCAGAAACAATTTGAATTTCAAAACACCTGTGTGAGGATTTGCATCAAACCCAAGTACCACTATTTTACATGTGGAGAGCGGAGCGCGGTGAATATGCAGGCTATGCCGAGAGGCTAAATGTGCCAGCCGGCTTGATGACCCATCTCGAGTGTAAGGTTTATTTATTCTTAATCAAACACAGTGGCTGGAAATGAAAGTGTGGGAGAGAGCTGAGGCCCAGCAGCAAAAAAAAAATGTTTTCTTTTATCCAGATATGAAGGTAGATTCATGTAAATTCTGTCTGTAAAAACATGGCTCGAGTGGATGATGGTTCACTATTGAAAAGCTGATTTCAAATGGCCAAATACAAATAATTTTCAGACCTTAAATTGGCATCAATTGTTTCCGAATCCAGCAAATTTCCATTGTAGCCATATGTGCCTTTGTTAATTAAACCACTATGATTTCTACATTAATATTCATACTGTGTGCTGTTTGCAACAACCTGGTAACATTGCGTTGGCCGAAAATCAAAATACACAATCAACTAAATCCAGCAATTGAATATTCCACTTCCATGGTCAAAATTAATGCAGCAGACACAGAGATGGCTTTTTGCTTTTTATTTGTCAGTATGGTCTCCAAAAAAAATCATCATCTCCCTCATCACACACCTCTCTGTCACAGTCGATAAAAATTGAACACCATAAACTCAGTCAAGTGCTGTTGTTGGGCCATGTATTGGATTGTAAAGTGTTCCTGTTGTTTCATCCAGCCTCTGTATATTTTGTTGAACCGTCAGTGAAACACTGAAATACCATAGACTGTATAAAATATGGACGTAGTGTCCGTGATGTCACCCATAGGTTTCTGAAGAGCAAAAATGAAGCAAATCCTAGTGCATAGCCATCTTGGTAGCCTACCTCCGGTTACTCCAAATATGGACAAAGAGGTGGAGCGAGGGCGGAGCTGAGGCGGGTCCTATGGGCCGGCTGAATGAACGCTATTGGCTGAAAAAAGCCGCTTTATTTGAAATAATCAAACTAGCTACGGCTAACCAGCTATGTTAAATGCTAAATATCGTTGCTAGCCGGCTAACCCCACGACGATCTCTTTCCCAAACTCAGTGACTAGAATTAGCCGGAGTGACGCCCTTTAGACCGTCAGTGGCTAGTTGTCAATCAAAGTGGCGCCACTTAGATTGACAGCTATGAATTGTGCATAATGATGTATGCTGTATATTTTAAACGAATGCCTTATAAAAAATCATGGAGTAGAAAAACAGCTTATGAGACTAGAGCCATGTTTTGAACCAGGCTGTAAATATGTTTTTTTCTGTCGTAAAATCGGACATTTTAACATGGGGCTCAAATGTAATTGACTCCCTTCTGCGGCCTGCTCTAGTGGTTATTTGAGGAAGTGCAGCTTTTTTGCACTTCCGCATTGGCTTCATTTTTCAGCGCCGGAGGTTGCCGCTTGTGAAATACAGACAGAATGGTCTGGTGTAGATGGGAAACATCGGCCTGGTGATTCGAGAATACTCAGTTATTGCCTTAATATACTGTATAAACACACACAAACCCAATTTGAATCGTGGGCGTTGAGCTGGCAGAGCCTGTCCACAGAAACTCAGAGGATGGAGGCATTAAAAATATATAATTCTGGCTGTAAATTGTGCTCGGCCGCTGCTATCTGCTCTAACATCCTCTGATTTAATTGTGAAAATTCACGACGGCAGAATTACTGAGTTAAATCTGCAGCGCTGAGCGTTTCAGACGATCCTTTCACCGACACCACAGAACAAGCTGGTTTCATGTTTGACAGTGGAAACACTTTGTTCCTCTGTGCGCCGGTGGTGGGAGCAGCTCTCTGGAGGCGTCTAATTCTGTCAGCTCCGATGTGTGTCCTGGGTGAAGGGCTGCTGGCTCTTTGTATCTGAAGATGTGGTCAATTATTCAGGAGGAGGATTTAGCTACTTAACGCTCTCTTGATGTGACGCCGTCGCTGATTTAACGCAAAGTCAAAGTGGGAAGGACTCGCCTTTCGATTCCTCACATTCCTCCACCCTCGGTGCCCTTTGACGAAGCGTTGTGACTCAGCCACAGTGATATTATTGATTTTAATCATGATAGAATGGGAAATGGTCGTCATGAGGTCTCCCTGAACGGTTTAACCTGGTTAGATGTCAGATTTGTTCATGTAGTCACTCCGGTGTCTGAACAAAGTCTCCACTGTGGTCTGTCTCCTGTGTGTGTGTGTGTGTGTGTGTGTGTGTGTGTGTGTGTGTGTAAGTGTGTGTAAGTGTGTGTGTGTGTGGGAGGGTTGGTAAATTCCTGCAGTCAAATTTTACAGGCCTTCTCATATTTTATATTCCGCAATACTTGCTGCTGGACTGTATTGTCACTTTGTCATGTTCACTAAGTCACTTTGGATCTGGCATTTGAACTCAGTTGTACATACCTCTTCTTATATAGATATATATAAATATATATTCATTAGGCCGTTATCTCTCAGGTTGCAATATTACATTTGCTGCTTTACTGACATAACTATGCTGCATTATCTACCTCATATTCTCATTTGCTGCTGTTTTGTTATTTGATGTTGTCACTTTATCTTCACTAAGCCACTTTAGGTTCCACTTGTACTTTTTTATTAGGTTCCACTTGTACTTTTTTTAAATATAGTTATTCTTATAATTTTTTATTCTGTATACTTTATACTTCTACCTGATTGTATGCTGTGCTGCTGCAACACCCGAATTTCCCCTATGGGGGATCAATAAAGAATTATCTTATCTTATCTTATCTTATCTTATCTTATCTTATCTCATCTTATCTTATCTTATCTCATCTTATCTCATTTTATCTTATCTTATCTTATCTTATTTGTTGTTAATGATAAGCAGCTTTAACCAAAAACATTTGGGACTGCAAAATGACATCTGCATGCTGATACTGAACACGAACTGTAGCCGTAACCCACGATTGTCATAGTAACACACCGTGAACTGCAAACCACATTAAGTGTGTGTTACCAGTAATACAGGACAAGCTGGCTGGGTTAGGCTTCACGTCTCACGAGACCAGCTTTCAAAAAGGCTAATTAATGAAAAGACCAACATGACGTGGTGACGCTTTGTTGTGTTAACATTGAATAGACAATGCAGTGTCATGAAATACAGAGAGATAATGGAGTTATTGTGTTGACGAACATTATAACAACTTGTGTCGTCAGTGACTCGGGCAACAACAGCAGAGGATGAGAAGGAAACATGCAGCTTCTAGTATCTAGATATTTTGGCCTGAATTGTCTGTCCATCATTAGTTTTAGACAAATTGCATTAATAAATTACTCTTGTTGGGAAGATTTTACTGCACCTATAGAAACCGAAGTTGTCAACTTCACTTCACCTGTTTCTCTGGCGATCAGCCCCGTCCTCTGTGAAGCTCAGAGAGTGGAGTAAAACTCTCAGTCTGAGCTGAGATGAAACACATAATTTAGGTAAATATCATAAAATATTTAGTTTCTTTCAGACCAGTGATAGAAGAAACACTGCAGTCTCTAATTTCTCAAAGGACAAATTTAGTTATATAACACAATATACATGAAGACAAGTGATGTTCATACTGCATGAAAGAGGTTCAGTATAAAATGTAACTTTGAAAACTTAAATATAAAGAGATAAAATAACTCCACATGGAACTAAAAGCAGACAGATGCAGTGTGGGTAATGGTGGAAGTGCTTCAGACTGCGTTAGGAGGAATGGAGAACACATATATTTTTAAAGCTGCTGTTAAAGGTGATCAAGTCTGGCTTCCTCTCGATGTTTGTTCCAGCTCAGTGTTTCATGAGTAAATGCTGCTTCCTGATGTTGTGGTTATGGAACAAACAGCCGACTGCTGCCAGATGACCTGAGAGGCAGAAGAAAATCAGACGTACCTACGTCTTCCTCTGCTGTGAATCCTTTCATTCCTCTGCCTTGATGTGCTGTGTGTTATAAGATCATAGTTGGCAGGGAAATAAATCTCAATATTACAGTGTATGATTTGGTCTGTGAAGGTTCTCAGTCATCCAGGTCAAGGTGTTCAAACAAGGGTGGAATCGACGGCGACTGGACTTGAAGACATTTTACTTCTTCAGTTTATGATTTTCTTTTATACAGTAAGAAGTAAAATGGTAAACTGAAGCCATAGCCAAGTGTATTTTGTGTTTTTGAAGTGCTGCTGTTCGAGACGCACAATGTTACGTTTTCCTTTCTACTAGTGATTCTATTAATACCAGTTCATTATCAGTCGTCCATCTTCTCAAATTTAAAATCTGTATAGAAGATGTAGAATCCAGTGGACTCATTTTTATTAAAAGGTCACATGACAGACTATGATAATAAACATTTTATACATGTTAATGAATGCACGCAAGGATTCACAAATTCAGACTTTATATATAATTTATACATATTTTTCACCGCATACATTTGTGAACCTTATTTTTTTTATGTGGATTTCTTTTACATTTGTATAAAATGCTAACTTATGTGTTCATTGAAAAATATTTATGTCGAGAGACACATTAATATAAAAATACACACAGAAATACATTTGTGACCTCCTGTGTTCAATCATTAACATTGAGACTGATCTGACTCATAATTATTATTATGAGCACTTTTCCACCTAAATTGACAAATTGTTGTACATGCTTGAACCAAGATTTAAACATTTCAGGGCTGCAGGCAAATACAAAAATAAAATGGATTATTAATAAGATATTAATAAGGAATGAAATAGCAGGGCACAGTTTAAATTACTGTCCTGTCAGCTTAAAGTTTCTAAGAGTATAATGCAGTTATCTGCGGTTTAGGTTTCAGTATTATTGCAGTACCGAGGACGACTTGTGGACTTGTTCTGTGTCGTCTGCAACGCTCTGTCCATTCAGTCTGTGTATGCGGTTTAAAATAGTCTGCCAAGCCACTGGGACACGTTCAGTCGCACATTTCTGTCAGTGTTTTTGCCTGACAGGCTGTCTACTCATTGGCCAGCCTGTTTGGTATTCAGGTAGTGAATTGGCTGTTTGGTTGCCGCCAAGCTCTGTGTGTTTGACTGAATCAGGTTAGCAGTAAAAAGCAGTCCATTAGTAAAAGGACGGCTTTTGTCCAATCCCCTGCGGCATTGTGATGATAAACCACACGCTGTGGCAGGAGCTGCTGAAACAGAAAAATCAGTTGTTTTTTTTTACAATTATAGTGTTTTTTTAAACAATTCTGTTTTGTGAATAGTTTTTACACCTCAGAATAAGAGAGATATGATGTTTTGAAGAGAATCTTTCACGTTGGTTTCGCAGCATGACGCCGTCATAACGATACCAAAGCAGTGTTGATTTTGAAAATGTTACTATTAAGTATAAGTTTTCACTGTTGTCCTTTCACTACTTAGCTGTAATGACAAAGAAAATGAAAAAATATTGACGAGTAAAGAAAAAATGAAACACTGTAGTTCAAGTCACAGTAGAGAGTCACAGATTCTGTATGTTTGATTGTTTTGATAACATGTCATATGTTAATTTCATTTTTGGGCTAAATTTGATGTTTGTATAGCTCTAAGATCTTTTTAGATTCAGGTGGTTATAGTCTCATTAGCTTTAGGCACAAAAATTAAGATTAGGGAAAGATCATGGTTTGGGTTAAAGTGTGTATTTCCAGAGCACTGGAGCAACCAAAATGCAGACGCCATAAAGGATTGTTGTGTTGTGGATGTGCAGAAAATAAATAAGGGTTGAGAAGGAAATTTGATTTTATTGCACTTTGATATAAATACTGAAATGAAAAAGTACAGATTCTAGTACAGTACACATAGCTCAAGGTAATCTTACTTCTCATTCAGTATGTAGTATACTGGCATGTATTTGATGACTTTGCAGTATACAGTGTAGCGCTGCAAGTATTTTCATTATTGATTTAAACTTTTAAATCAAGTTCTGTCCTAAATCCAAAAAACATTCACTTCACAATCACATAAAACGGCAACGAATCCTCACAGCGCAGAAGCTCCCAAATATTTGTCTGATTGTCTCGGCTGTAGTTCAACGCCTGCTCCTCTATTCATCCGACTTGTTATTCAGATGGCACTGACACACAATGATAGAAAATCTAGTTCACCCTGTTAATCATTCAGCATTCTTATGAGATATGCACATCCCAGCTGGAGATTTTGGACAGCAGGACACTGTGGACACAATGAAGCATTGGTGCTTTGCTCATTACTAAAGCAGAGTTGGAGGTTGTTGTTTATCTGTTCGTCTGAGTTTCTCTGTGTTTGGTGTCTTTTCATTGTACTTTGAAAGACACATCATTTCCACTCAGCTCCTCTGGTGTTTAGTCCAGACATAATGTGTCTGCCTAACTAGTTATTACAAATGCAAATCATAATCATAAATGCAAATTGTTCATGCAGATGTTGTATTTCGCCACCAACTGGTCATTAACACTGCACACAACGGCTTAAACTGGTGCATGAAATCCATTCACATGCAAATCTGACCTGTTGGATTCAATTAATGAAAGTAAGAAGACAGACATTTTTAGATGAGTAAAAATTTCTGTGTAGATGGGTTAGCTGCTCCGTCGTATGTCAATTTATTGATGTTACAAAAGCTGCACCAGTTCTTTTATTTTTACATCCTAATGTCCCATTTCCATGATTGAGGTGCTGCAGATTTACGCTATTTGTCTTAATTAAATAACTTGTCTGCTATGGCCACTTCTTCACCCACAGGAGGTGGCGATTCGGAAATGTAATAGAGAAATAAAAAACTTCCCAACAGCAGGAAGTAATTTATGCACAGAAATGTGGACTACAGTCTTGGCACTTCTTACCATTTTGAAACCTTTCGGTATAAATTATGAGACTCTCTTTCTCTCTCTCTCTCTCTGTTATGCTTTTAGTAATAATTGTATAACAGAACCAAACTCTGTATTGTTGATGCTTCAAAGCTAATTCAGAAGATTGGTTTCAGTTATAGATTTCTGATCATTTTGATCATCATAATTTTGAATTTTGATAA
>JBBMOC010001648.1:0-10823 GCA_037975185.1 Centropyge bicolor
CTCTCGCTCTGTTTACAGGCTTGAAGCGAGGTGTGTGTTCCCAGATCAACCATTTCCCAGACGACGCAGACTACGACCAAGATGCTGCAGAGTATCTGCTGCGTGAGTGACACACACACACACACAAATGAACGACAAACGCACACAGACACGTTCAGCCTGTTCTACACATGCTGCGCACACACACACACACACACACACACACACACACACACACACAGAAAGGACAGAAGGGGATGGTGGGCGGACATCAATGCACGGATGTCAGATTCAAGCAAAGCGTTCCTGGAGGTGTGTGTGTGTGTGTGTGTGTGTGTGTGTGTGTGTGTGTGTGTGTGTNNNGTGTGTGTGTGTGTGTGTGTGTGTGTGTGTGTGTGTGTGTGTGTGTGTGTGTGTGTGTGTCTAAATGCCCAGGTGCATGGGGTTGGGAGTCTGGGGGTGTACAGAAAGCTTTTTTTCCACAGATGGATTGAAAGAACAGCCTTCACTAATGGATTATTTTCAGCTCAGGATTCAGGTTTCACATCCTGCCTCCATTGTGAAGCCGAATTCTCTCCGAGCAGCAGCACCTGAACCTCTCCGTTTACAAAGTGTATGTTCCAGCCGTGTATTATATAAAGATATCTATTTCTGCGAAGGAGGCTGCGATGCTATCTTACATTGTCCTGTCTGCTTCGGCAGCGCGACCTTGACTGAACAGAAAGCTTTTACCTCCACAGACCGTTTTAATAAGAGACGAATTTAGAGTCAGAGACAATGATGAGATTCACGCCACAGATTTTTCTGATTGAAGTGGCTGAAAATAGTGAAAATGTATCTTGCAGTGAAGAAGAAGTTAACGTTTGTATCAGGCTCCAAAACCTGATCATTAATCAATTATTAGAACATTTTCTTTACTGTTAATCGACTAATCTCTGAATCTACAAATCAGCTCCACAAAACTAAAACTTCACTTAATTAGAGAAAGTAATTATCACTTGACTAATTGAGGTAACACACAGTGGAACTGAAAGGTCAGCATTTTCTCTCATCAGCTAATTATCAGATAATCAATACATTTTGCCGAAGATGCAAACACAAACAGTTTTCCTTTCTCAGATCGAGTCGTTGGCAGCCGTTTGTTTGACGACTCTCTATCGCAGAACAGAAGCCGACGCAGCTCAAAGAGTCACCTTGAAAAACTCTGCTGTTCCTCGTGTGGCTGCCGGAGACGGAGCCACTCAGCGCTTTAATCTTCTATAGTGTCTCTGTTATCGCCTCTGCTTATAGCTTCGAGGCGTCTGCAGAGGAGCAGACGTTCAGGTTCTCGGTGATGTAACGAAACCTCATGCAGCGACGGGGAGCGACTTATCGAGTCGGTAGATAGACAGGAAATGTTGTTGCTGATAAGCCTGATTTCATGTTTTATACCTGCGCTGATTTTCCAGTCACACATATTTATTTTTATCATCTGTAATCTTATAATTCTTCAGCCTCCTCCTGGAGCCCGGCGTTGACCTGTGCTCTCACCTCAGACTCCATTTTGCATTAGTGGCACCTGAAGCCATCATCATTTCAAGCTACTGTTTGAGCCTCAGATTTTAAAAGAAGCCAAATTATTATGACTTTTAGCCTCTGATATGGTTCAATCTCCAGAAACACTGGCTCCTACTTTTCAAACTCAATATTGCATTTTCGCTATTATTATAAAATATTGCACTCTTCTCTGCGCCCCAGTTTGTTACGCCGGCTCCTGCAGAGACATTATGGACTAAACGTTACGTAATAAACTTCTATAAACAGACGGCTGCTGTTCCAGAGCCAACTTGTAGTGTCGACTGTAGCAGGTCTGGGTAACACTTGTTCCTCCGGGAGAGTCACAAGGCTGCTAACTTTGCACCTTTAAAAGGTGTTGAACCTCGCTAACTGCACTACAGTAGGAAAGCACAGAATTAGCCCGATTGATCAGACACAACCTCGTCCACCAGAAATTGACATGTGTCCGATGCTGTCCTCGTCTGCAGGCGTGGTGCGAGCCTCCAGCATCTTCCCCATCCTCAGCGCCATACTGCTCCTGCTGGGCGGAGTCTGCGTCGCCTCCAGCGGCTTCTACAAGAGCAAACGAAACATCATCCTGGGCGGAGGGATTCTCTTCGTAGCTGCAGGTGAGACGGCGGCTTGGACCGGGACCTTTTCTTCTTTCACTCCTTCACTCGGAGATTAAGTTTCTGTTGGATGGTTTTCAAATGTGGGTGAGAGTTTTATTAAAACAGGAGCTCATAATGTTCTTCAGTATTTTAGCTCTGGTTGGAAATCGTGCTGCAGCTTTGCCCTCGTCCTTCCAATCTGTCTCATTCCACTCAAATCTGAAATTACACTGTGCTGTTTCTGCTTTACTGTCAGATCTACCAGTCAAACAGAGGCATAATAAGACGTTCTTATGTATGATATGCAGATTGATTTTCATATTATGCCCACCTCCTCTCTTTATAATTGAAAGGAAACAGTTCCAGTTTCCCTGCCTGGAAAACAGTTTAATGAAGCTGCAGGTTAATGTGTCTCAGAGGAGCACTTACACTACAGGTCTTGTATATTTCTTCAGGGCTCAGCAACATCATCGGAGTCATCGTGTACATCTCTGCAGCGCTGAGCGACATCTCCCCCAAGAAGGACGAGGACAAGAAGTGGCACTACTCCTACGGCTGGTCCTTCTACTTTGGCGGCCTGTCCTTCATCCTGGCCGAGATGGTCGGCGTCCTCGCCGTCAACATCTACATCGAGAAGAACAAGGAGCTGCGCTGCCGCTCTCGCACCGACCTCTTCAAGAGCACCACGCACGCCATGCTGCGCCTGCCCAGCTACCGCTTCAGGCGGCGCTCTCGCTCCAGCTCACGCTCCACCGACCCGCCGCACTCACAGGAGACCTCACCCGTCGGCGCCTCCAAAACCTTCAGCCTGCCGCCCTCCGCTCCACCTTTCTCTGTGGCCACTCTGCCAAACCCGCACCACACCAGCAGCGGCGGAAGCGGAGGAGGCGGAGACATCTCCATGTACACCCTGTCCCGGGACTCCAAGCTGGGCAGCCTGGGTGGTGGCGCCCCGCCTCTCTACGGCACGGTGGACCGCGCCACGCTGTACCAGCTCCACAACTACTTCCCGAAAGATTCCAGCGGCAGTGGCGGCGGCGGCGGAGGAGGAGGCGGAGGTGGGGGAGGTGGAGGAGGAGGAGGAGCACCAGTGATAAGCAGCGGGACACTCCCATCTCACTCCAAGTCCAACTTGGCAGCCGCAGCGGCCGTAGCCCAGAATTCAGCCCCGCTGAACACGTCCACCTCGGCCGCCACGCCCGCCCAGACGGCCCCGATATCCACAGCCACCATGGAGAGAGAGAGGGACCGGGGCAACGTGGGAACCCTGGACCGACTGACGGCCAAAAGGGACAGGGATAGCAACTCAGACACACTGAACAGGAAAACTACGCCAGTTTAAACCTAAACCTCAGACAGGAAGGAGAGAGGAGGGATTGAATTTAGTGAGATGTTGGAGATATCGTTGAGAGAAGTCGAGTAGGGCTGAAAATGTGCAGGCGACACTTCGACGGTGATGTTTCTGTCCTTGAGCCGAGGGTATCAGCTGCCATAATTACTCACCAGTATCATAAACAGTTTGAAAACACCTGGCGCTATGTGCTAATTCATGACAACTGCCTTAACACGGTCATGACTTTAGCTTCGAAAATCTTAAGTTACCTGTGCAGGAGTGGTGCAGTGGAGGCTTCAGCATCGCTCCGTTTCACACTGTCGTCCCAATTCATACTCACACAACTGGGAGCTTCCCAGTAAAACCAGTCCGCGGGTGCAGCAGTTGGGGGTTAAGTGCCTTTCTGAGGAGGCAGCTCCAACGAGAACCTGCTGAACTTTGACTTTGTGGTTTGTAAGTCACAAGACGTCTTGGTTAAAACTGAATCCGGTTTAAAAATCACATCCAGTCTGAGGCGTCTTTTCAACCTCAACCTTCAACCTTCAACCTCACCTCCAAATCGTTGCTTTTAGATGTTACAAACACTTTTAGAGATTACAGATGATAAAATTAAGTGGCCAGTTGGTAGGAGCCACAGTCCTCTGTTCCACAGACGGGTACATTCAGCCAAGAAACAAGCTGCTCAGACGAGTCGACTGCCAGTCCAAGGTCAACAGTAGCTACTTAGCCTCTGGTCTAAAGAGCGACCTCAGCCATATCTAACACACACACACACACACACACACACACACTGTGAGCTGACTTATTTTTCACTGTGTGTCAAAGGTTATTGACAGATCAACTTTAAGCTTCGCCCCGTTTGCCTCCATTACACCACTGCCCTCGTCACAGTTTGATTCAGCAAATGTCCGTCTCAACAAGTTGCTTCATCTGGCACTGAACTCTGGCCAAATGTAAGTGGACGAGCTCCTGTTGTTTCAGGACAGTTTCTCTTATTTGTTGCTCCTGAAACAACAGGAAATGCTTTATCAAAAATGTGCAGCTCTGACGTCGATGAACCTACTTGTGCAGATGGACTCTGCTGTACTCTACAACATTGATTCCAGGGTTTGTCCGACTGTTTACGATGATTCGATACCGAAGGCTCCAGGGCAGCCATCCGACCGGGTGTTCCTGCAAAGGGCTGCGACCACAGACGACAGGGTGGGGTCGATTCGGTTTACACTCAGGGGGTGGACTTTTAGTTAGAACTTAGATCAGAAGCTAAAAATTACAATCACATGTTACTCTAATATGAAATATCAACCATTGTATCAAACCAAGCTCTTCACTTATTAACACAAAATTGAGGCACTGTTATTTAGAAGTTACGAATTATCTCAGTAGAATTTCTAGATTTTGAGCGCAGGATATTTTTGGGGGTGTTTTTGAAATTGAGACAATTCGAGGGGGAAGATTTTCCATCACAGATGAACTGAATAACATTTTGGACTGAAACCCTTCACACGTCCTAAATTTGGACCGAGCCTCCGAACTCTGAAACTTCTGAATCAGCTGCAAATGAATTGAAGCTGGTTGACGACACGTTGGAGGAGCGGGGGTGGGGGGTGCAGAGACAAGAGCACAACAGCGAGTTTCAGTTCCCTCCGCCTCTCTTTTAGCTATAACTATATACTATTTCACAAACTAGAATAATAAATGTATTATTGAGTATATTATCGGTCCATTCAACAAAAGCACATAATGTCTGTAAATGGTAATCTTTGGGTTGTCTTTTCATTCTGAGTGATTGATCATCTCTAGGTCACATGATTGTAACTCCTTGAGTATTGATATCACGTTGCTGGTGTTTCTATGATCGTACTGGTTATTGCAGGGTATTTATACATTTTGAAATCTTTTTCTTTTTGTAATTTTTTTATATTCCTTTCGAGGACTTTCGGATTTGTTTGTTTTTTTCCTTTCTCTTGCTTGTGTACACTAAAGTCGGTGGAGTCCTGTGGAAAGCATGTGCACAAAAGTGAGAGGGTGACAACGTGTAAATTCATCTTCGGTTATTTTCGTAAGCGTCTTTGTGCGCGGAGCGTTGACTGAGCGTTGCATGCTCTTCTTCAGTGACGCCCTGCTTCTCCTTCACTCGCTCCTTCATACTGGTTCCTGCCCAGTAAAACCAGTCCTCAAGGGCACATTGATATTTGCTGAAGAAGCAAACGTGTCTTTTTGCTCCATCTTGGTTCATCTTGTCCTTTTTCTCTAAATTTTACTGTTTTATATTTTCACGTATTTTTTTTACTGTTTTCTTTAATTATCTGATTTTCTTTTAATCTTCTCTATTTCTCTCTGATTTCTCTTTGTCCTTTTCCCTGGTTTTTATTTCAGCTTCAGCTTTTGTCGTCTCTTCTCTCGGACTCTTTCTTCTTCCTCCACTGTCGCTCTCCCATCATCTCGTCTTCACATCCTTGCAGGCCATTGATTTTTTTTTTTTTCTGAACATTACCAACGTAGCCTAATAATCAGTGTTTTTTAATGTTCTGACTAGTGTATAACTGTAGGCCAGTTTATATTAATCTATTTATTTTCGTGGTGGTTCGTATAGATATTCTTAATGTTCTATTGTTTCAGAGTTCGTACTCCTGTGACTTTGGGCTACGGAGGCTTCGCGCCTGCCTGTGACATGTTGTCAGTATCCTGAGTTTTGGGAGAGTGAGCTCACTGTGGTCTGTGTTGGTGTGTCAGTGGTTTTATAGTGAACAGTAAGTACAATGACGTACGTCGGCCTTATGCTTCTGAGAAACGTGAACTGTTAGAAAATCACTCAACCCTAAACTTTTACCTTTTGTATTTGCGAGAACGCGGTCAAAGGCAGATGTCCTGTTCCCTCGTTTTCACCTCTCATCCTGACGTGAGAGCCATTTTAACGGCAGCGTAAGTCACCAGCTCCTGTTCCCAAAACTTCGGCTACTGACACGAGTCAAACCTGAAACTCTTCAAATGGAAAACTGGTATATTTCCACTCAGCAGACCGATACATGTAAAGAACAATAAGGACACGTGGAAGCAATACAATATACTGATCCTCACCGGAAAAGACAAAAAATACAAGGTATATAAACATATATATATATAAATCTATAGATATATTCAATAAAGTTCTATATGAAAACGTGACTGTGTCGTGTAAATTATTGAGTGCATCGTTAAAATACTGTTTTGATTTACACAACTCTGAGGTGTCAGCAACCCAAACAGAAAACCATGTGACCATCAGAAGAATGACTCAGCGTCGTCTGATTGGCCATGTGGTCACGGTTCGGTGGAAGCTGCTCGGCCGACGTTAGACAAAGACCATGTTCAGGATTTAAAACCATCCATCCCATCATCAGGCTGTCAGATGACGCTGCTTCATCAGGACGCTAATCTGCCCAGATTAATGTCGTCAGCATTACAGAAAAGCAGTAGTTTCATCTTTCATCGGCAGGTGTGTGTTGCATTTAAGGGCAGAGACCCTGAATGCTGTGAAAGTAAAGTTTGATCTTGTTGATTTAGTAATTCAAAGCATGGTGGGATCGAGGGATGTGAACGCTGATACAGTTTTAACTTTTTGCTAATTAGGGTGAGATTTACTTGGACAAAGTTCAGACTGTGGTCAGCTCCGAAGTTTAGTCTCCAGCAAAGGTGGACAAATATCTGGACTAGAGGATCGTAATTCCTCTGATCTCTCGTTTGTGTGTTCTTGCCTCCGAGATGACTTGTAGGCCAACACTCACAAACACAAAGATCTGCTCGCCACAAAGTCGCTGTTAGCGGTGTTGACAGGCCTCCAGACGAGGGAGAAACGGCGGAGGTGGCGTCACGAAATTTGGTTGAATCCTTCGAGACCTGGCTGGCGAACGTGCATCAGTGCATCAGGATGTCAGCTCCTCATAAAAGCTCCTAATATATGGTATCCAGGCTGCAGAAGCTGGATCACCACATCTGTCCCTGTGGTGATGCTGCAGGTGTCATCTGATGTGATGCTACATGACGCGGCAGGAAAACAGCATCGCACCTCTTCCAGCTTTGATACAGACCAGAGGAGATGGATGGATAGAAACAGATAGAAAGGAAACAGTCCAGGCCTCGACAGTAATTAAGACGGTGCAGTGTCTTAATAATGCTGAGACGTCTCCTCCAGAGAGACAGACGGGGAGGGACCGTTGGCTCAGGGGACATATGACAGTTTTTAATCCCGCTGACGACAGATCTGCTGCCGGAGCGACGCTGGAGACCGAGACGTGTTTGCCTGAATGTGAGTCGGTGTCAGAGTTTTAATTAGTTGGCCTCTGTCTGGAAGCCTCCCGACGCCACACTGTGTTTGAGTCTTTGTGCAGCGCAGGGACAGGAACAGCAGCTCTGCACAAAGTGAACACAAAGTGAACACTCGTCTCTGTGTTCCTGCGTCTCTCAGCCAGTCTTTGTGACGACGCAGAGACACAAGAAGCCGAATGTTTCTGTGGGTTCGCAGTCGTTTTGCACAGAACACCTACTCGCTCTGCTCGGTTCAGCCGCTTCGTTTCAGCTTCATAGCTTCATGTCACGAGTGTGTTGATGATCAGTGTTGGTGGCTCTCACTGTTTTCTTGACTCAGCAGTTTGGACACAGAGTCAGAGGCTCATTGATCTCAGGTGAAAGGTTCCCTTCGACGTAACGAGAAGAAAGATTCAGGCGGCTGAGGTTAACCCATAGACTGTATAAAATATGGACGTAGTGTCCGTGACGTCACCCATAGGTTTCTGAAGAGGCAAAATGAAGCAAATCGTTGTGCGTAGCCATCTTGGTAGCCTACCTCCGGTTACTCCAACTATGGACAAAGAGGTGGAGCGAGGGCGGAGCTGAGGCGGGTCCTATGGGCCGGCTGAATGAACGCTATTGGCTGAAAAAAGCCGTTTTATTCGAAATAATCAAACTAGCTACGGCTAACCAGCTAGGTTAAATGCTAAATATCCTTGCTAGCCGGCTAACCCCACGACGATCTCTTTCCCAAACTCAGTGACTAGAATTAGCCGCAGTGACGCCCTTTAGACCGTCAGTGGCTAGTTGTCAATCAAAGTGGCGCCACTTAGATTGACAGCTATGAATTGTGCATAATGATGTATGCTGTATATTTTAAACGAACGCCTTATAAAAAAATTCCCCCCCCTAGAGTTGTCATGGAGTAGAAAAACAGCTTATGAGACTAGAGCCATGTTTTGAACCAGGCTGTAAATATGTTTTTTTCTGTGGTAAAATCGGACATTTTAACATGGGGCTCAAATGTAATTGACTCCCTTCTGCAGCCTGCTCTAGTGGTTATTCGAGGAACTGCAGCTTTTTTTGCACTTCCGCATTGGCTTCATTTTTCAGCGCAGGAGGTTGCCGCTTGGGTTAACCCCAACCGTTGGTCACATGATCATTATCTGTGTCACATGATCTTCACTCCATCGAGTTCAGCAGCTGCACTTTTGTTTTTGGACTTATTTTGCATTGAATGACATTATTGAATATCTTAACTTTAATCATATTATTGAACGTTTCCTGCTGATGATTGGTGGAACGAAGGCGCCCACATACATGAGAATAAACAACACATACTTGCATGTTTCCCTGCAGCAGACAGGTTTTTTCCTGTCATCGTTGTCAGGTATGAAGCTCCATCAGATCACGTCCAGTGTCCATCCACTCTGCTGTAACCCTTCACCACACTCCTCCCATGGTGCACCTGGCTCCTCCTGTATTATTGTGTCTGCACAGTTGTCGTACATACAGCTCGATATGATAATAGTCAGCTTCCATGAGTCAGCAGGAGTCTGCCACCTGTGAAGACATTCTGCATTTTCATTTCCTCCGTTCAGCCTGACGCTCGCCGCCCAGCTGTCGCTCCTCGCAGGCCGCTCTGCCGATGGAGAGCTCGGGCCTGCCGTCGCCGTTAACGGCCGCGTGCTCACCGACAGACGGCCGCACGCAGGTGGGGAGGGCTGTCAATCAAGATTACACTCTCATTTCCTGTAGTCCTCAAATCCTTCCTCGCTTCCGGAGAGGGAGATCCCACGACAGGAAGTCGGGCCGTCTGAGCGACACTGTCTCTCATGAAATCTCACACAGTGTTTACACTCTTTATTTTTCTAATGTCAGTCAGGACAAACACACACACACACACACATACACACTTATGTGTATTTTAGGAATCAAATTCTGTGAGTCTGTAAAAGCCAAACATAAATATTCATCATAGAAAATCTGAGACTGCTGGTATTTCAAAATAAAAGCGTGACACCAGGATCAATGATGGTGAAAGGCTTCCAGGAGACATTCATTGTTCGGCTGATCGATTCCTCAGCACAGGTGTAATCAGATATTGTGTTTTATGTGTTGTGTTTAAAAGTCAAACACTCAGCAGTGGATGTCTGGTTTTTAATAAATGGCAAAAACAAGTGTTATCCAAATGATCCCACTGTGTGTGAGTCCACACACACACACACACACAGAGAGTCTATTTATTCTCTCTCTCTCTCTCTCTCTCTCTCTCTCTCGCTCGATGGGTTTTGTGCACATTATGTGACATTTGCTTCTTTTCTTCAGTCAACCAGGAGTTTTTTACTAAATGTCTCAAATTAAATGTTGTAATCAGAATCATCTACTTTCGTCCCATCGTCTGTTTGCAGGTTGTAAACAATGTTGCTTTAATTAAAGAGTGAAGTTTGATCCTCACAGTTGATCTTCAAATTGCCATTTATGTGAATTTGTGTGTAGTTCATCATTCACCTGTGATTCACCTTAAATTCACCTGAAAGTGACATGAATCATGCAAATAAATGAATATGCTGAAAGTATGAATCACAGTTAACCTGCCTCTCCGAAACATCACGACCTGTGTTGATGTGATTTTAGTCCTCTGCTGTGAGTTGACGGTCGTCTGCGAGCGTGTTGGGGTGTGTTCGTACATAAAGACATGTGATGACCGACAGATGAAGCTGTATCTGTCGATGAGTTTTAAACGGTGCAATTAAGTCTTATTTTAGCTCGATGCTCGTTTTGCTTTAAATTTTACAACGTCTGTCTGGACATGTGGGACATTCTGGAGGTCTGACCCTGTCCCCTGTCTACTGTCCACTGTCCCCTGTCTACTGTCCCCTGTCTATTGTCCCCTGTCTACTGTGTACTGTCCACTGTCCCCTGTCCCCTGTCTACTGTCTCCTGTCCCCTGTCTACTGTCCCCTGTCTACTGTCCCCTGTCTACTGTCTACTGTCCCCTGTCTACTGTCCACTGTCTACTGTCTACTGTCTACTGTCCACTGTCTACTGTCTACTGTCCCCTGTCTACTGTCTACTGTCCCCTGTCTACTGTC
>JBBMOC010001652.1:0-10785 GCA_037975185.1 Centropyge bicolor
CACACACACACACACACACACACACACACACACACACACACACACACCATCAAAGGCAGGTAGGAGTCATCTATCAACACAGGAAAATTAAAACCTGCAGAGAGCGCACATACACATATCAGATAATTCGACTTTCCACGTTACAAACAAGAAAAAGAAAATCACATCTCTCACTTTTTAAACACAGCTCTGTCAAAAATCTGAATAAAAGCTTTGTTTTTTGCGCTGCTTAAATGTAGAGCTGAAAAGATTAGACCATTAATCCATTAGACAATTGACAGGATATTGACTGGAAACTATTCTATAACTAGGCTATAACAAAGGTTTGAGGATTCGCTGCTTCTCTCTGTCACACATGACAGATAAACTGAAGATCTCTGGACTAATATTGTTTCACAAACTAAACATCAGTCATACAACAGATGACATATGATACTTTCGCTTTCAAGCCGACTCCACTTTCCCACCCCTCCCTGACAAGGAAACAAGAGGGGTCATCCTGCCGACAGAGCGGTTTGCATAGAAAGCTACTGACAATAAAACAACACAATTCTGCGGAAACAAAACAGACAAATGAAAAAAATACATTCTAAGAAAAATAGATGTTAAAATCATTTTCCATATGCAGCTACTTTTACTAATTTAGTCACACAGTCCTGAAAAGGAGACTCTCCACTCAGTCATAATATCAGTCTGGATCAGTGATTGTATAGAAGCAGATAAAACTTCAGTCTCCTCACATATGAAGCTTTGGACAGAATACAAGCTTTTCATGGCATTGACTATAAACTTGAATCGCTACCCAGTAATCAGCAGTTTTTAAATAAATAACTGAAGATGAAACGAGACAATCTGCAGATCAACAGATAATCTAATGATCAACTGAAGAAGAAGAAGAACTACTCAATAGTGTCATCTACACACAGGTGACGTCACCTGAGCTTCCTATTCTGGTCACAACAGGGACAATTGATTTACTCAATTGGAAGGAAACCTGTAATCTAAATGCAGCAAAATCAACTCTATGTTTCTCACTGAGCAAGATAACTAAAGAAGACTGTGAGAAAGAAACGTCCCATCACTGTCTGTGTGTGAACGTCCAAACCCCACACTTCAGTTTCCATCTGACAACCGAAACAAAACATTAGCAAACCCAATATGAAAAGATCAACATCTGTTTATAATTCAGAAATTCACATATGTACAACTGTAAAAAAAAAAAAAAAAAAATTGCATGAGGGTGAAATAGTAAATTATGGCATCAAGTTTTGAGACATCTGAAAACCTTGGCAAACAGAAATGTTGTATTTTTGAGCCTTTCCCCCCCCCAGACCAAACATTTTTAAAGTGCTCACATTTTGATCTCAGATGATGGCGCAGGCTTTTAGAGGCTCATTCATGTTCAGAAAACAAAGCTGCTGTGAAGTGCAGAAACAGAGCAGCAGACAGGAGGCGGCGAGTCCTGCTTTCCACATCAAATGTTTTTAACAGGACACACAAAAGGCAGGAAATCAGCTTTACTACCTGCAATTCCCCAAAACCCACACAACTCCAAGAAGACTGGAAGCTGTGTTTTATCCTGGTGACGTCATGTAAATCAGCACCAAAACAGAAGATATTTCATAATTCCTGTTCTAAATATTTAGCTGCAAATATACATGATGTTGGAGTTCATTATAATTATAAGCTCTTCAGTAGGTTATACATAAATATGCCGAATGTAACTAAAGATATGACAGATACTGAAAATTAATTTTAAAACAAAAAGAGTTGCTTTAAAGGGGGAAAATTATAATGATGAGTTTCTTCAGGTAGGACAGGTGAGTGACTATAGTCTGACTTAAAGGACAATAACAGCTATTATTTCACTAGATGAAGGATTTATCTTGTCTTATTACAGTTAAAAGAAGTTAAAATATGTGTTTCCAAAATCAATAAATCACATAAACAGCTTTGAGAGTCACTTTTAAATTCAGTATAGAGCTTAATATCCTGGTTTTCTTATAGTGTACTATATTCACATGCTGTCTTTGCACACATTCAAATCCTCTATGGTTGAATTCACATATGCCGAATTTAACAAGACATCTGATTTATTCTGAAAAACATTACACTGTGTTTTTCTGAGGTCTGCAGAACAACAGCAGTGCAAATGATCTTTAAATGAGCGGTTTTTAGACTGGAGTCTGGTTTCTGGCGTCATGTGAAAATGGGTCGAACCGGACAGGTGAGACAGGTAACGTGACGCAAACTGACTTTAAAAACACCGTTTGAACCAAAGTGTGTCTTCAAGCTTCACCTCATTTCATCTGATAACTTTAGCTGAACCAAACTGTGTGTTTCTCTCCAGCAGATGAGACAGAAAACAGAAAATGACCAAGTCTGAAAACTGAACTTTTCGGAGTCTCGAAGCGACGCAGCAGGTTTGAAGTGAACGTCGCTCAAACAACAGGCTGAAAATGTGACCCAGAGTTTTCTGTCTTTGTTTTTTACCTTGAAGCCGCATCGGTCCTGGCTCGTTCTTCTGTTTCCTGAAGTCGCAGATCCACAAGAAAACCACAGGAGCAGCGAGAAACCCGAGAGACAGAAGAAGAAAGTGCGAGGAGCCGCCATTCCTCCTCAAGTCTGAACAACTCTGAGAGCGGCGGCGGCAGGAGGAGGAGGAGGAGGAGGAGGGGGGGGGTGAGGAGGAGGGAGGTGAGGGAGGGAGAGAGGAGGAGGAGAGCGGGGTGTCTGTGTGTGTGAGAGAGAGGGTGTGAGTCTGGGTGTGTGTGTGTGAGAGAGAATGTGTGTGTGTGTGTGTGTGTGTGTGTGTGTGTGTGTGTGTGTGTGTGTGTGTGTGTGAGAGAGAGAGAGAGAGAGAGAGAGAGAGAGAGAGTGTGTGTGTGTGTGAGACAGAGAGAGAGTGCGTGTATCTCTGGGTGTATTTACGTGTTCATGTCAAACGTGTTTCTTGGTCATTAGTAGGGTTACTGCACATCTATAATACTGGACTCACACTCAGCCCTCTCTCTGTAAGGTGGCATTGCTGATGGGACCAGACCCCTACGCAGTGTTGAGGCCTACAACTGCTGGACCAACACATGGAACCTTGTATCACCCATGTACAGCCACGACAGCTACTTCGGTATTGAGGTGGTGAATGACCAGCTCTTTATGGCTGGAGGATACAACCGTTCAACCACTGTATCAACTGTGGAGCTCTACGATGTGGAGGGTGGAGGGTGGTGGGGGGTACAGTGCCGCTGACATTGAGACGCCCCGCAGTGGCTTAAAGTGCTGTGTGCTGCATGGACTCTACAGCGTGGCAGAGAATTTGTTCCCTCGTGGATCCCTGAAGGTCCCCAATGTGGCTGCAGGAGGATCCATCTGAGTCTCAGCCTTGCCCTCATTAAGTGTCATGTTTAAATAAATTTTTTCTTGCATTTTAAAAGAAGGGGTGCGGTTATTTTCTATATTTAAATATATACTGTATATCTATTGGACATATTGCATTTATTACTTTTACCTATATTCATATTATGGATACATACACCATGTCTTTATTTCTTTTTATATACTCATGTGTGTTAACTTGTTATAGACTACAGTCTTTAATATGTTTGTGTACTTCTGTATGTTTGAATTATGAATAATATACTATCATAATATTATAGTAAATAAAATATACAAAAACAGTAACAGGCTCTTTATGACATACTGAACAGATATAATTGCTATATCATACAAAAATATCTTTAACGAGAAAAAAATCTTTATAAAACTGTGGAACCATTACAAACCACAATTTATCAATAAACACAAACTATAAATAACGTTTTTCTCACCGCATTTTCTCACTCATGCAAACTGAGCACACTGGTTGCCATCATGGCTCTTAACTGTACACGAATACGTTGAAGGGCGACCCTGGTGAGAGCCAAAATGGCGCCTGTCCTCCTTTAAAAAAGAAACCAATCAAGTTCATGGAAGTTTTTTTCTTTCCAATCAAAATCCCTTTGGGGGGCGGGACCTACGGAGCCGGGAGGAGCTGATTCGGGGTGTTGTGAATCCGTGTAACCAAGAAATCTTGAGTGGGAGTTGTCGGACGGATTTGTTGTGCGTTTTGTCCGTCGATTCGCACCGATCAGCACCGAGCCACCCGCAGCCATGCCCGGGATAGAGAAGCTGCCGATAGAGGAGACTCTGGAGGACAGTCCGCAGGTAACAGCTCTGCTCCCCGGACGCTTCAGCTGCTATGCTAACGTTAGCCACTTGCTCGGCTAAGCTAACTGTCTTTGTAGGCTCACTGTTTGCCAACAAGCAGCGAAAAGATGCCAAGTTCAGGCTGCATGCTAAAGGCTAACGGCCCCAGCTAACCAAAGCTGTCAAGCGGACAGTTTAAACGAGATAATTCAGCTGTTCATCGGCATCAAAATAAAGATCAGCTGATGGGAGTTTCCGTTAATATGCGGGGTTAAAATGTCAACACTCAGTGTCGGTTTGCACAGGAATGAATTAGTTAAATGAACAGTTACCCGGGTACTTCCTTAGCCACTTGGCTAGCTTCCCATGTAAGTTTCTGCACCTTCCTGTGATGACTGTTAATCTTGGGGCCAAGCAGCAGTGTCCTCCTGCTCATTTCTGGTATTATTAGATGTGACAGTCACACAGGACAGAAAGCTGCAGCTGCTCTGCCCCAGATGAGCTCAGACTCGAACAATATGTGTCTTGATTGTGCAAATCCGGGTCAGAACACCTGCTGTGACATCACTAATTGTGTGGCCAGATTCTGATATATCTGACCGGTTCAATCTGTAGATACAGGGCTGTATGTTGTTTAGTTTAGTTCCTCTGTTGGTAAATCAGAGACCTGTATCATGAAGTAGCACTTTCAGTGTGTGTCTCTTGGGTTATCTGCCCTGGCTGATCCTGATGTTGCTGATTCTGGATGACTGTTTAGAGGGAACTTTGGTCACTACAGCAGTCAGTGTGATTTACAGCAAGGGTAAAAATGTGTGAAATATAATCACACAACAATGTGCAATACTGACACTGATCTCTCTCTGTAATACAAGTTTCAGGACTGTGATACTTCAGTAATTATTACAGCACTGGTGTCATCTGTCCATTTATGAATTGGCAGGATTAGAGCATTAGAGCTTTAAAGCCTGTAGGGATACACCAAAATTCAAAATCTTGTTGATCTTGTTTCTCACAATGACAGAATGATAATGACAGATGAGCTTACTGTTTAGCTGTAGGCAGAAGGTGCAGTTTACATAGAAAGGCGTGGGTTCAATGGGCCATAACTTGCTGAGGTTTTATGGATTGGTCAGATGATTAACACTGACTTTTTTTAACTGTTTTTTTTTTTTTTTCGTTGTGTTTTGCAGACACGCTCTCTGCTGGGAGTGTTTGAGGAGGACACTGCAGCCATCTCCAACTACTGCACACAGCTCTATCAGGCCATGCAGAGGATTTACGATGCACAGGTACACATGCATGATTCAAAGGTGTAGTGCCACTGGCTCTGCAGGTATGGGCAGGACATACTCGAACGTGGTATAATAAGTGGCAGCTGATTGGAAAGCGTGTCTCCAGCTGCTCACTGCTCTCTGCTCTTTTCTCTTTAAGAATGAGCTGAGTGCTGCGACACACCTGACCTCCAGACTGCTGAAAGAGTACGACAAACAGGTAGGCCAACACATGCCAGCCATTAGCCTCATCAAACTAGCCACCAGCTATGTAACGGAAGCCAGTTATGTTGAAACACTTGCCATTAGTCTAATGACCCTACCCACTCATCAAAACCCTTCTAACATTAGTAGTAGCCTAGTAATACTAGCTGTCAGCCTTATGACATTATCCACCAACCATATAACACTATCCACCAGCTTTCTGACACCTACCACAGGCCATATAACATTAACTACCGTTTTATCATACCAGCCATCAACCTTATAAGATTCACCATCAGTCTTATTTTACTTGACAGAATCCAAATTACACCAGCCTTATAAAGCTAGCTACTGGTCATATAGCTACAAGCATTACTGCACTAGCTATCAGCTTAATAACACTAACCTCCAGCCTAACCACATTAGCCATTAGCATTGTAGCACTAGCCACCAGCACTAGCCACAAATGTTGAAACACTAGAAGTCAACTTTAAAGCACTTGCATCATGTGTGTTTCATGGCAGGAATCAATCTAATCCATTGCTCCATGTTTTTGCTGTTGTCTGCAGCGCTTTCCTCTAGGGGGCGATGATGAGGTGATGAGCTCCACCCTGCAGCAGTTTGCAAAAGTCATTGATGAGGTGAGAGAGAATACAAACACACCAGAGCTCAGTCTGCTGCTGTCAGGGAAGTTTGCCTTATCGTCCTGGATCTGCCACACAGGCAAATTTTATCTGACATAATATGACATCGCAAACAATTCACTACTGATATGTGCAGGAAGGAGAGAAAGGAACACTGTGTTTATCTTCTGTTGTCACACTGTGGTCAACCAGCTGATTCAAGCTCAACTGTCTTTCTTACTCTCTCTCTCTTACCAGCTGAGTTCCTGTCATGCCGTCTTGTCCACCCAGCTTGCAGATGCCATGATGTTTCCCATCACTCAGTTTAAAGAAAGAGACCTGAAGGGTAGGAAACACACACTCATGCAGTTCACTAATAACCTGCCCCTGACGCTGTTTGTCAGATTAACAATGAACACATACAGCACATGGCCGTAGGAGCATTATGGAGCTGGTGTTTGACTTCATTCCAAAGATGAGGTTGCAGTCAGGCCAGTCTTCCCTGAAATGACTGTTCCTGCACAGTTTTATGAGCAGACTTGGGAAAAGTACACTTGTAAACATAAGTACATAAACAGAGACAGCACAAATATCCCTTGCACTATAACGTTCTGTTCTTTTTCTCCCTCTGTAGAGATCCTCACTCTGAAAGAAGTCTTCCAAATATCCAGTGATGGTACGTTAGAACTGCTATGTGTGAATTTGTCTTTTTATTTTCAGAAAGATAAATATCCATGAGAACTCCAAGGAGTCAGTTGACCAATCCTAGGTCCACTCTTAGCTTCTTCAAAATACACAGCGTCAAAACTTTTTTGGAATCAGGGTTGTCGGCTCATTTTACTTCTGCTCCTTCATTTTCTGTTTTGAGGTCCTGTCATTGTTTTACTGAATGTTCATCTTCGCTACAAAAGTTCAATTAGTTCTACAGTGAAGCTGCACATATTCAAATCATATTCACCTGACAGCTCAGCTACTGTCAGTTAGATACATACAGATAAAGTTTCAAAGTAGTGTCTTATCTTCACATCTGAAAACCAGATGATGCAAATTCTACTTACTAGTTAGTTAGTTACTTTTCTGGAAAGCTGCAGAGGCTATGGCTTGATCAATTGGACCTATTTTCTGTTAAAAACTCAATAGAGTTTTTTTGTGTGTGTCGAGGTCAGTCTGTCCTAATATGAATGAAGATAAGAGAGTTTACAGCAGCAAACTCTGACAGAGATTTGGTTTGAGTTATTTGGAAGTTAAACAACAAATGTCCAGATGTGTGTGTCAGTGGGAGAAAATGTTTTACCAGCAGAGAGTCTTACCTGCCTGTGTTGCTGTTTCTGTCTGCAGATCATGACACAGCCATTAACAGATACAGCCGTCTGTCCAAGAAGAGAGACAACGACAAGGTGATGACTTTCGTGACTGAAACACTCATTATAATACTGTAGGTTTCATCATTCACTACCTCAACACTGAAATGTAATATTAACTGTCTAGGTAATTATTTTCAGTTGTTGATTTCCAGAGGACGTTCCTTGAAAGAACTGCTCCATTTAAACTCAAGTGAATGGAGAAAACTCTCCTCTGTATCTGCAGCAAGGTTCAAGCTTCTGCAGGTTGAATTTCAGAGAAATGCAGTTAAACCATTAGTTGCCTAAAAGGGAAATGGGCAACGGAAATGATGTGCCTTCCTGAAAACTTCACAATCTGATTATCTTGACCAAAAGCATGATAATATCTCAGTATATGTTATTAGCTTGAGACTGATGTAAGAGGAAAATCTTGTGTGTTGCAGTTGCGGGCGGAGGCTGTGGAGGACGTCTACACCTCCCGCAAGAAACAGCATCAGACGATGATGCACTACTTCTGTTCACTGAACACACTGCAGTACAAGAAGAAGACGGCTCTGCTGGAGCCGCTGCTGGGCTACATGCAGGCCCAGGTACACACACACACACACACACACACACACACACACACACACACACACACACACACACAGATTTGTGAGACACTCTACACATCATTGTACGTAATCCAAAAAACAAAACGCTGTCAGCACTTTGGCCAAAACCGCTTTTTGTTGCATTTTCACACGAGAGATGCAGATGATGTGAGTTTATTATGTGTTTATCTTCTTACTCACTGTCTTTTTTCTGTTAACATTAGATAAGATCCATTTAACCTCAGGAAATCACTGCTTCAGAGCTGTTACTACACCTGCTAATGTGTCTTTTATCTTTACCTATGGTTGGTCTATGCAGATCAGTTTCTTTAAGCTGGGTTCAGAAAATCTCACCCAGCAGTGGGAGGACTTCCTGGGAACCATAGGAACCAGTGTCCAGAAGTAAGACCCTTACTCCCAGTCATACCCCCCCCCCCTCCCCACAAATGAATGGAAACATGGAACATCACCAGTGACAGACAAAAGGGAACATGTTGATTTAGTGTGTGTGTCCGTGTTTGTGTGTGTGTGTGTGTGTGTGTGTGTGTGTTCGTAGTGTGCGTCGGGAGATGGAAGAGGAGGTGGGGCAGATGCAGCAAACCATCCAGGACATGGAGAGATCATGTGACTCCCTGTATGCCCCCTGTGACCCTGACCCCGCCCACTCACCTGTGTGTCGCAGCCTGACCAGGAAACAAGGCTACCTCTACATCCGCAAGTAAGACACACACACACACACATATTTTAATTCTTTTATGATCTTAATGTACATTAAAGCTCCCATGTGTTGAATTGTGTATGAAGTTTGAGCTGTACACATAATTTGTTGTTTGCATCATCTTCCAATAAGTTAAAGTGGCTCTTCTGTCTGTCTGCCTGCGTGTCTGTCTGTCTGCCTGCGTGTCTGTCTGTCTCTCTGTCTGTCTGTCTGCGTGTCTGTCTGTCTGTCTGTCTGCGTGTCTGTCTGCGTGTCTGTCTGTCCGTCTGTCTGTCCGTCCGTCTGTCTGTCTGTCTCTCTGTCTGTCTCTCTGTCTGTCTGTCTGCCTGTCTGTCTGTCTGTCTGCCTCTCTGTCCGTCTGTCTGTCTGTTCATTTGTCTGTCTGTCTGTCCGTCTGTCTGTCTGTTCATTTGTCTGTCTGTCTGTCTGTCTGTCTGTCTGTCTGTCTGTCTGTTCATTTGTCTGTCTGTCTGTCCGTCTGTCCGTCTGTCCGTCTGCCTGCCTGCCTGCCTGTCTGTCTGTCTGCCTGTCTGTCTGCCTGTTCATCTGTTCATCTGTCTGTCTGTCTGTCTGTCCGTCTGTCTGCCTGCCTGCCTGCCTGCCTGTCTGTCTGTCTGTCTGTCTGTCTGTTCATCTGTCTGTCTGTCTGTCTGTCTGTCTGTTCATCTGTCTGTCTGTCTGTCTGTTCATCTGTTCATCTGTCTGTCTGTCTGTCTGTCCGTCTGTCCGTCTGTCCGTCTGTCTGCCTGTCTGCCTGTCTGTCTGTCTGTCTGCCTGCCTGCCTGCCTGCCTGTCTGTCTGTCTCTCTGTCTGTCTGTCTGTCTGCCTGTCTGTCAGTAAGACGGGGCTGGTGTCGTCGTCCTGGGAGCGTCAGTACTTCTTCACGCAGGGCGGCAACCTGATGCAGCAGGGCCGGGGTGAGGTGGCGGGCGGGTTGGTCACAGACCTCGACAACTGCTCTGTCATGGCGGTGGACTGTGACGACCGCCGCTTCTGCTTCCAGGTCACTTCATTCGACGGCAAGAAGTGAGAGGGCTCCTGCTTTTTACATTTGTGTTTTAAGAACCAAGTTTTCTGATTTACAATAGAATAGAAATGTGTAAACATGGGATGAAACTTTTTTTCTCTCGTGTTCTGTCAGAGTGGTGACGCTGCAGTCGGAGAGCAGGAAGGACTGTGAGGAGGTAAAATGTTTTTCGGTCATGTGACCTGCTCTGTATTGACTGGCAGTTGTGTCTTCTCACTGTGTCTCTGCTGCTTCCTTCCACCAGTGGATATCTACCATCAACAACATCTCCAAAAGAATCTACCTGAGTGAAAACGCAGAGGTCCGTGTCTTCCTTCCCTCACTCACCTTTATTTGCCTGATTGCAGGTCAGGATTTAAATTCATGTTTTCAGAATCTTGTTACTGACAGTGCTGTCTTCCTATTGGCAGGAGATCGCAGCCAGAGTGAACCAGTCAGCTCTCGAAGCCGTGACACCGTCGCCGTCCTTCCAGCAGAGACACGAGAGCATGAGGCCCAGCAGGTGATGTGATGAAGATGCAGCGCTGGTGGCCAATCAGATTCCTCTGGTAAAGTAGAGTGTTGAACGTCTCTCTCTATCCACTGCAGTAAAGGACGTGTGGGCCGAGCGAGCAGCATTAGCTCTGTGGGCTCAGAACCATCACCTGCCCTTTCTGTGCTCTCATTGGATGCGCTGGTTGCCCCAGAAACACCCATCCAGTTTGACATCATTTCCCCCGTCAGCGAGGAGAACTCAGGACAGAGCAAGACGGCGGCACAGTCGGGCAGGTAGGGGTGTGTGTGTGTGTGTGTGTGTGTGTGTGTGTGTGTGTGTGTGTGTG
>JBBMOC010001654.1:0-10761 GCA_037975185.1 Centropyge bicolor
ACTGAGTTCTGCCCTGTTCGATGAGAAACCTCAGAACTAAACGCTCAATGTTACACAACACGACTTGAGAAACCTCTCCTTCTTGTGGTTGCAGTATAATTTCCTGCCTGCCACTCCTCATCTAGTTTTTTTTTACATTTCATAAGAAAACACTGATTCATGTTTTCCACTCACTCTTTGTTGCTCTAAATGACTCCGGTCTTCTCCGTTAGCTTCCATCTTTCTCTGGAACATCTCTGTTCTGGTTCTGGTTTGACCCCTCACCTGGTTGGTCCTTGTGTTTCCTGACTGATGATCCCATGACTTCACTGACATCCTTCTGTTTCCTGGATACTTTTGAATCATCACAACTAAATTCATTGACAGGAGTGATTGGATTTCTGCGTTTTCATGTGGAGCTGTTTATTACTACACTTGAGCTCCTCTGGGTTCTGCTCGTAAACCCTGTTTTATCGTGTATCCAGGACTACATAAGGAACTTCATGCAGCGACACAGATAACCAAGTCTAACTTTACATGTTGACCCAGTGAGAAAAGGCCAAAGTACAAACCTGACAGCGTCTCACTGATGGTAATGTCTGTCATTATTCTGGTATAAAATCTCCTTTTAAACCAGTAAAGTAAAAAGGAATGCGGCTGTTTTCAGTTGAAGTCAGAGGTGTTTTGGGATCGTTGTTAGATGGAGTTACACTATCTGAACAAAAACAGGGAGATAGCTGATCAGTCAGCGGGGCAGCGGGTGAGTCTGGGGCCAGAAGGCTCAGCCAACATCAACCCAGTGACTGGATCAGGTACAAGGACTGTGGCTGTGCTTTACTGTAACGGCTGTGTGTCCTGAACCACACGTGTCCTTATTCAGTGATGGAGTTCTGTCTGCTCTGTGCGTTCAGGTGTGGTGGTTCCTGAGAAGAAATGCAGAGTGAAAGCCACCAAGAGGCCGAAGAGGAGGAGGAGGAGCAGCGACTCCGACAGCGATGACGCCAGTCCGGTCCAGCAGATCAAGACAGAGGAGGTCACGTCCCAGCAGGTGAGTTGATCACGAGGAGGAGGAGGAGGAGGAGGAGGAGGAGGAGTCAACAGAAGTAGGCTTTTTTTTTTAAACCATGAAGCTCATAAATGTGAGCCGAGCTGAGTTGGATGTGTCCTTAAAGAGCTGCTGTACCTTGATCCCAACGTGATCTTTTCTCTCGCCTCCTTCAGCAAATCACCTGCCACATATCTGCAAACCACATGACAGCATCAGCCCTGTGTGAACTGTGCTCATATAGATTAGTTGGCCTGAGCTAAACATTGCATCCATCTGCTGCTTCTCAGGGAGAAAACCTGTCTGACTCCCAGTGTGATGAAGAGGCTCTGCAGCAGAGTGACATCCACATCCTGACAGAGGACACGCTTCAGTACACCACCACCATCCAGGCGGAGGGTGAGCTCCACCAACTCCTCCTCCAGCAGCCACAGCAGTCGTTCAGCAGACTGGTGTACAAGTACACTGTTCACTGCCTGAAGTCATATCTGTCTTTACAGAAAACTTCCCGACCTAATCTGATTTCTGTACAAGAAAAACTACTAACCTAGAAATATTTGATCATCCCTTTTTCGACGGAAAGCACCTTGTGGAAATTACATACTCATGCAGTACACACATGTATTGCATCATCATCACCACAGAAATCTAATAACTGCATGTCTGTCAGGATTCACAGTAACCTGGTTACACAGAGTACCTGCCAACAAAACAAACTTTGGCTTTGAGTTCAGCAGACTGAGAGAACTGAGTGTGACACCTGCTTCAACCAATGACATCATCCCGTAACAAACAGCTGATCTATCACTTCCTGTTTCTCTCTCTGCAGTGGTTGATGAGATCACGCTGGACGTGAGGATCGAGGAGAACGTCTCTGCTCCAAACACAGGAGGTATTACACTGAAGAACAGTCTGTTTCACTCTGGTTTGGAAGTCACCTACTGATCGATGAAGTTCTCTTTTATTTTGAAAGGTCAAGCAAGACTCGTGCTGTAATCCTCCTCTGTCTGTCTGTGTCTCCCCAGTCGAGGACTCCTTCAGCGTGGTGGTTCATTATTTAGGACAGGAGGTTCTCAAACGTCAAATCCAGGGCACTGATGTCAGGATAACGTACCTGCCTTCCTCCCGCCTCCCCCCGACGCCGGCCGTCCTGAAAGGCAGGTTTCCACGCATCCCGCTGCCGGAGCCGCCGTCCACGCTGCC
The DNA here is from genome assembly GCA_037975185.1 of Centropyge bicolor. Lineage (NCBI taxonomy): Eukaryota > Metazoa > Chordata > Actinopteri > Pomacanthidae > Centropyge > Centropyge bicolor. Next base: position 2,228 of record JBBMOC010001654.1, read on the forward strand.
GGCCGGCGAGGAGCAGCGGGCCCTCTTCACCCTGCTGCCCTTCATGGAGAAGGGGGTGGTGCTGACCTCCACGCCGCAGGGAGTGTACGGCAAGCGATTCTGCCAGGGGCGGGTCTTCTGGACGGGGCCGCACACGACCACACCGGGGCTGCACAAGATGGAGAGAAACACGGAGCCAGTGCTGCTCTTCAGTAAAGACACCTTCAAACAACGTGAGTCTGCTGGCAGGCAGGAAAGAGCCGGAGCTCAATCAGTAAAGTACTAACTGTGTATTTACCTCACGTTTATTTTATTCCCTCATAATCAGAGCTGGACCACTTCCATTCCAACGGGGGCCCGCCCCCTCAGTGCGGCGTCACTCTGTGCTTCGGAGAAGAGCTGAACAACACTGAAGACCCGTCCAGAAAACTCATCATTGTTCAGGTGAGTGGACTTTACACACCTCTCTGTGACAGTTCACCAGCTGGTTCCATTTATTTCATCATGGTTGAGTATTTTGTTTTCTTTCAAAATGTCTGACATTGAAGGGAAGGACAGCGTTGAATGAATCTGTTCACAGCGCCTCATAGTGGACAAGAACACAGTGGCTTCTTTTTTGTCGGAAGATTTTTTAAGTATTACAAATATTTTAACTAAACAAGTTTTAATTCATCCCAAAACTATTTAAGACACTACTTTCAACCAAATGTGGGTTTAAGTTTTTCCGTGATGTGATCGTCACCACCAGTGCTTCCCAGTCACACCGTTACCTGCTCTTGTCTCATCTCTCTGCAGATCACGTTTCCCTGGGCGGAGCAGCAGGTCCACAACGCTCAGGCCTTCTTGGAGTCCATCAGCATCCTCCAGTCTCTGGCCAGCCAGTCTCCCCTGGGAGAGATAACTCTGAACCTGGTCACTGTGCCCTCACCCACACCTGAGACCATCACCTGTGGGTCGGTCTGAGCAGCGCGTCCAACACCGGGGGATTTCATTCCAAACAAAGACACATCTCCTGAGTACAGGGCTGAGCGATAGGTCGACACGTTTATCACATCTCACTGTAAAAGCATAATCTGAGGTGAGTTTTTGGACCAAAAACACTGATTCTGATCAACAAGACTGATGTCAAAATAAGAGCCTCGAGTGTGTGTGGTAGTTGTAGTTCTTCGTATCGCTCAGCCCGAACAGATCCCACAAAACAAATCTTAAAGCACTTATGACAGAAATATCAAGTAGAAAACTTCAATATGAGACTTTGTTTGTCCTGAACGTGGACAGGGAGCTTTGAGATGGACTTTGGCTCCTCATGTCCACATGCAGGACGTTAGTTGGTGAACTGGAAGCACTACATGTAAACCAACACTGAGAAGGCGTCTTCACAGCTGCAGCAATTAGATCGACAGAACTTATCAGTTATTGTGATGATCAATGACTCATGTCAGTCACTTTTCACACAAACAAGCCAGTTTCCCCACTGTGGGACGAATGAAGGGTTATCTTATCTCCTCTGCTTCAATCTGCACTTTTGACAGTAAATTTGAGGGAAAAAAGCTAATTGAAGCATTAATGCCATTTTTCAGTTGTTTAATATTTCACAGATTAAATGATTAATGGATTTTGAAAAAAAAAAATCATCATCTGCAGCTGTAGTCGTCTTTCGTTGTTCTAGAAAACTAGGAATGTGACAGTAACTCTGTTCTCTCGTCGTGGCTGCACGTGTGTTTTCCTCAGTGCTTCCCAACCTGTGGGTCAGGACAGAAACAGAAACCACTGCTCTTAGCAACTGATGACGATCATGTTTATACCGCAGCACTATATAAACCTCACCCTCGAAGCTGCAATAGAAACCCAAAGTAGTTCAGAGCAAAGATGTACCTGCATTTATTCTTCCACTTGTTTTAATGTAAAGCCTGTTAATCTGCTCAAATCCAACGTTAGGTTTTTCATGTTAGGCTTTTGTTGCTAAACACAGACATTGATACGTTTACAAGTGTGTGTTGATCGTGTTGTGCTAGAGGAAAAGCTTGAGGTTAAAGCGGTGCTCAGTCGGTTCTAATGATGGATCCAACCTTCTCTCCTCCTCCACTCTGAACTCATTAGTCTGGTTATTATGTGAGAAGCTAATCTAATTGACAGGAGTGTACACAGTTTAGCTCGACCTTCTGTGGCTTAGAGAAAAAGAGTGTAAACTTAGGATTAGCACAGCTTTACACATTTTGAAGTTGAAGTGTAAGGAGCAAACAAACTTACAAAACATTTCAGTACAAAAGTCCTGCAGTAAAGACAACCTGCTGAATCTCTGGTTCATGTCAGAAACAGCTTCATGGTTGGTTTTTAAAGGTGTTGGTTTGGTTTCTTCTTCCCCAAAGAAGTTAACAAAAGTTGATTTAATTCAAAAGATATATCCTCTTGACAAATTCCACATTTTTGCAGAGTTTGCCACTAACGCCCCGGCAGTTCAGGCACAGAGTACTGTACTGTAAATCACAAAAGGCAGCTACACAATGGGCTCCGTTAAAAACTGAGCTTGAAGGCAACATGAGGTGATGAACAGAGGTGCACAGAGCTGCTGCCTGAATTTCTTGGTCCATCTGTTGCTAAATGCTGCAAAACAGACGCTTTAGTTTTGTAATCTTTCACGGTTTTCAGCATGATAGTGAAAATGGAATAATTCACCAAACATCAGAGTTTTCACAACTTGAACTACAAAGTCCATCATGCCTCTGAAGCATCTGCTTCACAACACAAACCACCATCTTAACCATGATCGCCAACCTGTAAGAACACCTGGCAGTCTGACAGAAACCCAACAACAGACTCGTATTTAGTGCAGGACTTTTATATTGTAAGGTGTTTCTGTTATTTTGTCCACCCCGTGGAGCGTGTCATGTACAGAGGAAAAACAATAACACAGCGATAAAGGACCAGAGAGACCACAGGTACACTGCAGTTGTGTTAAAAGGTGTTTTTAAGGTGAACTTTCCATTTAAATCAGCAGGGTGTTGGACCACAAGGCACACTGAGCGGGGGGTGGGGGTGGGGGATCTACCAAACTGTAAATATTTTGTTATTTATGCATGTTGTACTATGTTACGTCCTCTGTTCGTTTGAGAAAATGCATTAAAAATAAACGTATCCTTAAACTCTGTGTGGCTGTGTCGGGCTGTAGAAATCACATGATGTTGGGTCAGAACATAAATAAATCTGGACTCTGGTACAAAGTGATGCTACTTCTCGTCTACATGCTCCCGTTGGCCGGCGATGCGAGCTCCGCTATCTTGGTGTTCAGTTTCTGATTGGTCCAGTCCTTTGTAATGTCGTCCAAGTGGCTGTCAAAATCCACCAATAGCGTGTGATCACCGGACTCCAGCATCTGACTGGCTATCGCCCGAGTCTCCTCCCACTGTCTCAGCATTATCCTGAGGAGAGTGGGGGGGGGGGAAGTGAGGGTACGATTCGAGACAACTCATTTATTTATTTATTTCAATAAATGTAATATGTAAAAAAATAAAATCAATTTAATTTCACAGGAAACATTCAATACTTGCATAAACATTAAAGAATCTAATCCCTCTACTGAACAGCATTTCATTACTGCTTCCTAACCACATTACAGAAGCTTGTTAATGAATGAATCTGTCTCTTCTGATCCACAGTAACTTGATGTTTTTATGATTCATCATGATGAAATAAAGGGGACATCACAGGCAGCAAGACGTCCCCACAGATCTGCTCAGGAAAAACAATATTTTTGTGCCAGTAAACCACGTGTGATGTTTTGGACGATTCTGTGACTCAGAGGATCCACAGTGATGTAGCATGACACTGTACGGTTTCATTTTGAATCACTAATAATGAGATGTCACCATTAAAAACTTTAGAGCTCAACAGAAAACACGTGTCAGCGTCTGGTTAGGTTTGTCATGTATACTCATATAGGTTGATACAAATTTATCCAAGACTTATTTGGAGTGTAACACCTACAGTTTGTGTGAGAATGGTGCAGCCATTAATACACTTGATCGTGACCTGATCTAATCTAACGTAATGAAGAAAGTCCTGTTGTTCTTATGCTGCTTCTTTGCTGCATTCAGCTGCATTCAGAATGAGCTCTATTTCAGAGTATCTAAAAAAATCATCTGCTTACACGACCTGGATCAAATTCAGAATATTGCCATATTTGGAATAATAGCGTAAAATTTGTGTGTACGTAAACATAGTCACTGATGTTAAGGGAAACCTGGATTTGGTCTATAACACAGATAGGAACAGTCTGTTTACAGCTGGAGAGGCTCAGCTCAGGCTCAAAAGCATCCCGGCAGCGCTCACTTACGTGTGTTTGTCTTTGAGCGTCCATCTTGAATCTTTGCGCTCATACATCACGATGGGAGGAACCCGATAGTCTGGAGACATCTTACTGCCATCAAGCTGTGAAGCAAAACAGAGAAACATGTATTCTATAAATGCATCACTTCGTTTTTCCATTTCCAAAATATTAAAAATGAGATTTCTTATAACTGCTTAAAAACAACCAAGAATGGGTTCAGTTTTGAGTGACATTAAAGAGAAAAATGAAATGAATTATTCAACTGATTGACCACCATATTCATATCTCATCTGTCAACAGACATGGGGACGGTGTTACAACCACTTCAAATTACATGAGTTACTCTTACCATTAACAAGACTGCATTTTCAAACTGCTCAGAAATCTTATCAGCGATCTTCAGTGCACACGGTGTCGGGCTGTTAAAAGATCGTTAGGAGACAGAAAGTTAGAAACGTTCAGCATTGTGTTGTGTGTGATGTGCAGATTAAATTTGCCAACAGACTGTAACATCTTAGGTCACACCAACATCTCATCAATGGTTAAATACAGCTAAAATGAAAGCGAGAAACTCACCTACTATCTGACACACAGGCGTTGGCTTGATAGTATCCCACGATCCTCTGCTGAGTCTGTGAACACCACACATCCACCTGAAACAAGAGACGCTCACTTTCAAACATTGGAATCTCACTCTCCTTATGCCAGGAAAGCTTCCTCTGCAGAAGAGTCAGTATCATTCTTGTGTACAAGCAGTCTGAAATATTAGAGAACACGTCTGTCTCAATTTGGGCTGATATTAGACATTTAGATAGATTTAGGTTAGTTTCCTGGGCAACAACACTAACTGATGTTTCAAAACTGTCTGTTGGACAGTACATTCAGCTGTAAACTGCTTTAATGTCTGCAGAACATGAACCTCCCAGACAACTGTTTATGGGACAAATAAAGGTATATTTTATCTTATCTTCTATATTAGCAGTTCATTACATTCTTTTTAAAGGAATCAACAAAAGCACAAATTTGAATGTGTTTCATTATATCAAATGATTAGTCAAGAGAGTATGGGATGAAAAACATGTATCTTGATTTGTCAGCTGTTCTGCCTCTGTTGAGAATAATATTAGAGTGTAGGTCCTTTTTTACTGATGCCCACTGATTTCTGTCTTAACTACATTGCACAGCACAAATATAAGGAGGAGGCAAATATTAAACCGCATTTGACGCATTTCAATCAGATTTTTCTGCAGAAAGGACATATGTGATTTCCAAACTGTGAGGATTCCCAGAGTTGGCCCACACCTGTCCACGGCTGTCCTACCTGTGTGAGGGCCAGCTGAGTGATGGGAGCCAGGGGGAGGTGGGAGTGAAGCAGCGGTACACAGTCTGTCACACACACAGCGCCGCCTGCCGGGCTGGACGACAGGAGCAGCCCGTTGATGCTGCACCGTGGAAACAGGCAGGAGTGCAAGTACATCTTCACATAAGCCCGACAGGACAGCTCCACCTCGCCCATGATGATTCTGGCAGGACAGAGACACAAAGGCACTGAACACTGGCCGCCACAGACACAACCAGGAGCCAGATGTAGTGAAGCAGCACATATAAACGACAACCATGAGTTTACACAAAAGGAAGAACAAGCAGTCGCCACGCTTTGCGCATTTTACACAAAACCGGGTTTCGATAACCGTGTTTTGAACTGGATGTAGCTAATCAGGTGAACATAGCTCAAGCTAGCCGGCTGTTGTTGCTGCAATATGCATTAGCATTAGCATAGTAGCAAATCAAGCACCGCCGAATCGAGCCTTACCTGAGGAGGAATGTAGAGTAATAAACGTAGCCTCAACAAGCAAAAGTGTACTGTCTGATTTTCAAGTCGACTCGTCTTAGTTTCTGTGCGATTTCAAGAGCTTTAACTGCTAATTGTTTCACTTGACAGCTAAAAAGCGTCTGAACTGAATGGCTCCTTCTAGTCCCGCCCAAGTTATATGTAATCATCTGATTGGCCGAGAATTCGGGCTTGTGTAATCCAATTGGAGAAACAAAGTGTCAATCATCCCATCCTTCTTCAGCTGCTGTATGATGCCCATATTCTACAGTAGGGCTCCCTCTAGCGGAAAGGATGTATGCAGCCTGTAATGTTGTGTGTTGGTGTAAAGCAGAGGTCACCAACAGGCGGACCGGGGTCCCATACGGACCCAGACCTACTAATAATATTAATAAATATTGTGACTCTACAGTGCAGACAGAGGCAAGTTACGCATGAAAAGATGGTAGAAAGAAAAAGAAAGCTAGCATATATGTAGAAAACAAAGCGAGAGATAGAGACGACTGAGCCGGAGAAAGTTGAGAATATTAAGAAACAAATGGCGCTCTCCAAATAAAGAAAAGTGGACAACAAAAACAAATCATTTTAATCCAGAAAGGACAGACTCATTTCAGAAAAGGGGAAATTCAAGCCTTTCCTCCCTTTATTTTATTTTATTTTTCTGAAGTTAAGCACGTTGTTTGAGCATGCACAATTTTCACATTCTATTTATTTTCTCTTATTTTGAAACGCAGCCCTTTTTAGTAAATGAGAGAACATTATACATATTGGCAGTCATACATATAAGTTCAGTTCTATGTTACTTGACCATAAATATTGTCAAAAAGTTTTCGAATTGTCCCGAATTTGTTTGATTTGACAGTCAGGTATTGAATACATGCAGATGCTGATACAACTATTGGGCTACTTAAATATACATCACATTAAATAGTGAGACATTATGATCTTCCGGACCTTTGCGCCAATAACCTTTCTCCCACTGGACCTCTTTAAACTTTAGTTAAATACCCCTGGTGTAAAGGGATAAAAATGAAAATTCTGTTAACAGACATCAAGAGCAATAATTCATTTGATCACTTTCAAACTTTTCTCAACTTAGGTGAATAAGGCCTCTCAAAAATTATGCATTTCTGAAAAAGCACAGTAACCTGCCACTCTTGTGTAGCATTTAATATTGTCACTGCTTTGTTACAAATACTGTTATGTATTTGCAGACCTTTGAAAGAGTCAAAACTGGTAATATGGAAGTTTAATGCAACACAGGTGTTTACATTATATAAATTAAACACAGTATAACATTTCCTCAACTAGTGTCCAGAGGAGGCACTGTAAAGTTCTCTACCCCACAAATGATCACATTTTAAACAAAAGTGTATTAACTTTGAAAATTCTAACTGAAATGTTTGCTGTGTTTAGTAACATTGCAGAACTTCCCTTTGGCCCACAGAGCCTCAGTTGTGTTTATTTTTTTTAACTTGACTTTTCCTCATCTTGAACATCTTTACATGTTAGGCCTTGTTTGTGTGTGGAAGAGTAACTCTAGTGGCAGGTAGTGGGATCCAAATAAAGAGTCACACAAAAAAAAGACTGACATTTGAAATCTGAATGAAAGTGGTCAAGTTAGACCAGAAACCTCTTAATTGGCAATGATAAAACGTACTGTCCATAAAGACCACTGGGTAGAAAACATTCAGGTGTAAATAAAGACATTCAGAAATGTCAAGTGATGACAGTACAGGGTTACTTTATTTTGACAAGTCAGTACAATGGCTCAGTTGAAAGCAACATTCAGCATTCTGGTGCCTAACACACAAGAGTTAGAGGAAAAATGTGAAACATTGAATCAAAGGCTGAGTTCAAGTACATATCCTGCCTATGGCTGCTTAGGCAGGTAGCTGGGCTGTTGGGGCACCTGCTGCCGATGCTGTTGGAAAAGCCTTTTCATGACTGGTGGCCGCTTAGGCAGGATGCGTGGCACCTGGGGCGCCTTGGGCCGGTAGAAAGGCCTTTTGGGTCGGTGGCTAAGTACCTGTGGACGCTGGGGCCGGTAGCTAGGCACCTGTGGACGCTGGGGCAGTTGCTGCTGCTGAGGCCACTTTGGCTGGTAGCTAGGCTGCTGGGGCACTTGAGGCTGCTTGGGCTGGTATCTGGGAAGTTGTGGCTGAGGCTGCTTTGGTGTGTAGCTGGGCACCTTTGGCAGCTGCTGCTGCTTGGGTGGGTAGCTGGGCAGCTTAGGCACCTGGGGCAGCTGCTTCTGAGGCTGCTTGGACGGGTAACTAGGCCTCTTTGGCACTTGGGGCATCTGCGGCTGCTTGGGCTGGTAGCTAGGCAGCTTAGGCACTTGGGGCAGCTGCTGGGGCACCTGTGGCAGCTGCGGCTGCTTGGATGGATAGCTGG
>JBBMOC010001655.1:0-10750 GCA_037975185.1 Centropyge bicolor
TATATATATGAATTTGAGTTTAGTTTAATCCAACAAACCATAAAAAACTTTTACAAATATTATTTCAATAATATGATTTCAGGATTTTAAAATTATTCATATATATGATGTCTGGTTTCCAAGTTATTTGCAGTTTTTCAAATTGTTCTGCATATGTTTGGTTATGTTTCTTTGTTTTGTATTGTTTAACATGCTTTCTCCCTTCATGTAATAAGAAAAATGTTGGCATGCAATCATTTCTTCACTCCATCCAGCACATGCCACAGTAGGATATCTCAACAAATACTGGCCAGATGCCATTCAATGAATTGCATTCATGGTCCCATGAGAATGAAAGGGTGTTGGTGACCCTCCAACCTTTCACCTAATGCCTCACTCTACATAATAAAGATAACTTAATCTGGCCACAGCAAATGACCTTCTGACCTTTCATCTGCAAAATCAGGACACTTAAAAAAAAATTCACAATAATGATCAAAGTCTACTGGGCAGAATTCTGCAAATTATAGAGCTGATTTTCACCTGCTATAATATATGTGTGTGTGTGTGTGTGTGTGTGTGCATGTGTGTGTGTCCCAGAGCCGCTGAACCATCTGTCAAGACCTCTTGGAGATGCACACTGGCAGTTTAACTCTTTTTTATTTTTCTGTGGTCCATGTCTGTTCTTCTGTTTGGAAATTGACATTAAACATTAAATATTTATTCTATGTAGTAGATAAATTACACGCACTAAGAAAGACTTCACGTAAGTTAAGTGAGAGCTCTCATCTTCTTCGTCTCATGCCCTTGCAGTCCTACCTGTTGGGGACATCTCGGGGACGCTGGCGCTGTAGGGACCGTCAGGAAATCGCGGCTCATTGTCATTGATGTCCTGCACCTTGATGATGAACTCAGACTCTGGCTCCAGGGGGACACCTGTGTGCATGTCAACAGCTTGGGCCCTCAGCGTGTAGTAGGACTTTTCCTCCCTGTAAGCAGTACATATGCACCAATGTAAATATGTCTGATCAGCACAGACTGTGATTCTACATGCCAGGCTTCAGGAAATCTCTTACCATGTATGTAGGTGACCTAATGTATGGGTATTCAGGGGACTGGGGTTGAAGGTGCCAAGGTCAATCAGTAGAACAATAGTGGCTGTGATTATGTGATTATGTTGGAATCTTGTTGTCATGGCAACACTTGCACCGTCTCTTCTCACTCCTTCTCTACCAATGACTCTGTCCAGAGTCTCTGTGGCTCTTCATGATGTTGGTTGCAGTTAACAATAAAGTCTACTTTATAGTATGTTCACCATTTTGCAGAGTTAATCTCTAGTACTTATTTTTACTGTACATAGGAAATTAAATTACAATGCAATGTTAAAAAAACAGCATGTAATGAATGCATTGAAACAGAAAAAAAAAAGTGAAGACTTCTGAATGAGATGAATGAAAAAAACATTGTGTGTTTTTCATCTGACACACAATACAGTAAACAATGTAATCATGATCCATAATACAGCAACATGTTCTTGCTACATACTATACATAATCCACTACATAGAGTAATTCCTTGTATGGTGAGTCCAGAATACTGAATGCACAAACCACAGAATCTGTTGTTTCACTTCATTATCATCCTGAATAAGTGTTTTTGTCTGTAAGCTCAGCAAAGGCACAAGTAGCATGAAGAAAAAGGATCGTGCATGTGGAAACTAGTTCAGCAGAGCTTGAGACTTTCACACAGGGAACTGTTGTTCATGCCGTAACAGTTAAGACATTGTACTTTAACCTGATTGCTTGTCTAACTCTAACATTTACCATAACTAAGGTTTTGTAAACTGAACTTCACAAACCTTTCCCACACAGGTTTCAGGTCAGCGAGAAGGTTTTGGAACATTGATGAGGTCATTCCTGGAAGATACTGACAGACTCATTTAGGTTTGAGGACGTGTTGTGAGTTTCCTGTCTCTGCCTCACCTGCCTACACTTATTTCCCATTAGCTCATTGCTTCCGTTCATTAGCTTGTAAATCTGTGAATTATACATTAGCCGTCCACATGAATCACATCAAATAACAGTCAATCAACACACATAACTAGCAGATATTAGCTTTATCATACGAGCTGATGTTAGGTTGCAAGATAGCCACGGTTAGCTGTAGAGCAGGGGTGCTCACACTTTCTCAGAGCGCTCAGAGCCGCTAGATTTCCTTGTTTACATTCAGTCAGTCAGTGCTTGAGAGCTGGACAGCGAACGGTTTTCTTACCTCTCTTCTATTAGCAATTAGTTGAAACAAGTGTGTTAGCCAGCTATTTTCTTTTTATCTTGGTGGAAATAAACCTGGAGGTTTTTTATGTTTTTTCTTCAAAACAAAACGGCTTAAAATTGGAGGTAACTCGCTGACTAGCTTGTTAGTTTTGCTGCACTTAGCGCCGTAGTTTGCGCATGCGCGTTCACCTAAATGTCAGAAAAATTCAGTTGTCATCTGACTGGCTGCCCTGTATATCAATCAAGTAACGGGATGGATGATAGGCTGACGTCTATTTTTTTAATGTCATGCGATCTACCAGTACTACCTGTGCGATCGACCTACTGAGCACTCCTGGTGTAGAGTGTGAGAAAGCTGTGAGCAATGATTGCATCTACTATTGTAGGCTATATGTTTATGTTATTTTGCATATTTATGGCAGAAAACATGCACAGCCTTGACGAAGTTCTAAATGTGGTCTGGATCGATCGGACTCAAATAGCACTGTAAAATATGGGAGGGGCTGCGTGGTGTATGCGTTTCCTCACGTGTTTAAATATGATCCAGGAAGGCCAGATTTACAACAAATCTGGGAGTTTGAAAGTGTCATGTGCCAAAATACTGCACATTATTTTATATAGTACTGTAAGACAATTTTACAACTTTTGAGAGTTATGTCAGGGACAAACGTGAACTAAATTATACAATCACAGTCTGCCTTTACATCACAGAGTAATCTCAGAGGAAAGAGCTTCTGCATGTTTGACTGGCCACTACAGCACATTGCTGGATGGTATAAGTCAGAATGTGATAAGCAGTGAGCAGTACTGACCTGTCAAGCCCCACCAGTGCATGTATATCTCCTGTTATTTGATCAATGGTGAAGATGGACCCAGCTCCTTCTCCTGACAGAGTGTACTTGACTGCATTGTCTCCATGGTCCATGTCTGTGTGGAGCTGCAGGAGGAAGAAAACATACAACATTCAATCATATAGCTCCTGATTATTCTGCTGTATTTATCTGGCTCCAACAGCAGCAGCAATCAGTAACAATAAAACCTGATTAATGGCCAAGGTCAATGTCATTGATCAGCAGTGTGTAAAATAAGGTTTTAAACAGAACATGTGCTGTTTACTGAGGATTTCTTCACTTTACAAAAGTTAAATATGCACTCAGAATATTCACATGCTATGGTATTAGTGGACACATGATATATATAAAGAATATATAAAGAACTGAAAGTAAATGCTTGTATGAATGAACAAAGATTGAAGGAGACATTAACTTATAAACAGTCATACTTAATAATGTAATAATTAAAACAATGAGTGGTGAAAATAATTTATTCAGAGGACTATACGAATATGTTAATTAATCATGTTAACAAACAACAAATAATGCAACAGTTACTTATTGTGACTCATCGTATTCGTTGTTAAAGAACCATTTTAACTTTATATTTCACAACCTTATAAAAGAGAACCATTTTAAATGTAAACCTATTTCGTGATCCATTTTTTTACCATGAGCCACAGGGTCCTATCAACACACACCTTTCTGTGGTTACATGAGAAATTTCTCTATTTGTGTTGTTCTCTTTGCTTTCGTCACTGGTTTTGAAGACGCCCCCCCCAGGTTGTAACACAGGCTTGTGTTGTGTCTCCAAGCCTAGGCTGAGATAACCCTTATGGCATGGTAAACCTTATACAACTGTTTTCACAGGCTGCATAGCTCTGCTTCTGACCAGCAAACTGAATTTGACATGTGAAACCCATGTGAGCCTGGGGGGCTCCATAGCAACAGCAAAACACACAATATTCACGGTTCACTATGCTGTACTTCTCGCAGTGTTCTGGATGGATGAGTCAATATAGATAAATGCAGGACACACCATCCAAGAGGTTCTACAAGCTCTACAGTGACATTACACAGTCTGCAGTATAACTAACAGTATAACCGGGCCAAGATCTAATGGTTTCTACAGCTTGGCTCTTCAATGGATATTAATAACATGGTATGATCAATTGTAATAAATCAGCTTGCTCTTTTCCTCTCTGTATAGCTGTGTGTCGAATTCTTAAAAACTGAGTAAAAGTCATCAGCAGGACACCACTCCAATAACATTCCATGATTTATTAATGCAGTGTTTCAGGCAGGCACACGTCCTCAGAATACAAACTGGCCAGAGCTCGTTCAGTGTCAGTGCTGGACTGCTGGTACGTTTTTACAAAGCTTCATTCCTATGAGGGAAATATAATTTTGTATGAGTTTTCCTTGAAAGGAACGCTTTGTTCAGTTTGTCCCACACGTTTAAAAGAAAGTGTCTCTGTTGAGGTTGTGAGGAGTCTGTAAGAGTTCAACTTGAACTGAGTGGCATTCAGTCATCAGATGACTTCAAACAGTCAATGAAGAGCTGAAGATATCTGAAAGCTTTTGGATCAGTGAAACTGGAAAAATGCTGCTGGTGAAGGAATTCATGATTTTATATTTACACTTTACATTACATCCAGTTTGTGTCCTAAACAGTCCCACACTGGACTAAGCAACACCACCTTTTGACAAAACAGTGCAGTTACAAGACAAACAATACAACTTCTATATTAAAGAATAAAAGTCTACACTAAACAATGAAATGTCTGCACTAAACAACACAAGTTCTACAATTAACAACACCATCTCTGAACTTAATGCAAGTATGAAAATAAGTAGTTTCTAGACTAAACAATACAACTTCCATCCACAAAAGTAGCTTTACCAGAGCCAGTAACCTGATGAAAACAACTGATGGAAAAAACAACAGCATATAAACAGGTAGTAAAATAAGTAGTCTGCAGAATAAATGGTAAGATACAATATGGATAAAAATAAACAACACAGCCAGACACAGACATGCATTTACTCTGGCACACATACAGTCCATACACATACTTTCACCCAGCTGCACCGTCCCTTTGTTATCTCACAGCATGTGCACTGTATTGGCTGTTATTTACTTTCATTATTGCTGTGGGGCAGAAGCTGTTTTTGGACCTGTTTGTTCTTGTTGTAACTGATCAGTACAGTCTCCCTGAGGGCAGCAGTTCAAACAGCTGGTGTCCAGGGTGGGAGGAGTCTTTGAGAACTGTGTGGTTCTTCAGGCTGAGGAGAGGGCAGCCGGTGGTCTTCTGGTCTGTACTGATGACCCTCTGAAGCGCTGTCCTCTGAGCCACTGTGCAGCTGCTGTACCATACACATATACTCTCTATAGAACACCTACAGAAGGACACAGGCGGTCTCTGGGTGATCCTGTTCTTCCTGAGCTCTCTCAGAAAGTGCAGGCTCTGCTGGGCCTTCTTCAGTAGCTCAGAGGTGTTTACGCTCCAGGTCCAGTCCTCCTCAATGTGGACTCCCAGGAAGCTGAAGTCAGCCCCCCTCTCCACACAGCCCCCGCTGATGAACAGTGGTGTTATTTCTGTTTTTTTCTTTCCGTTGTCTATGATCAGCTCTTTGGTCTTTGAGGTGTTGAGGAGCAGACTGTTCTCCCTGCACCCCCTCGCCCCGACAGGCAGATTCATCCCCTCCAGAGATGAGCCCAGCCACTGTGGTGTCATCTGCAACAGGAATGATGGTGTTGCTGCTGTGAGCAGGGTACAGGGTGTAGAGCAGGGGGCTCAGCACACAGCCCTGTGGGGGGGCCAGGACCGAGGCTGAGAGCTCTGGATGTATGAGGTTCAATGCAGACCGTCTGGGGACGACTAGACAGAAAGCTATTTATCCACATGCAGGTAGAGTTTGGCAGTCCGAGGTCCCCCAGTTCGTCCACCAGTCTGTGGGGGAGGATGGTGTTAAAAGCAGAAGTGCAGCCGTCCATAGCCCCCCTGCTGCTCCACATGGGACAGAGCAGTGTGGAGGCTCGTGGCTGTGCCATCCTCTGTGGATCTGTTTCCTCTGGATGCAAACTGGTGTGCATCAAAGCTGGGGGCGGGGGGCATAACATGACATGACATGACATGATGCGACGTCGAACCAGTTTTTTTTAAAACATTTCATCACAGGGTGATCTAGTCACCCCTGTGATGGCCCCCATTGGCCTTATTGGCCCCATTATTAAGTCATGTAGCACCAGTGCCTCTGCAGCTGGACTCATAGTAATGGGTCAGTAATGTATGATGTGAAAGGTGTTGCTTATAGAGACAAATCCACTGAGAATTATCACCCAGCTCTGCAGCTCCCCCCAATTCTATGGAACATTTTAGCATTTTCAGATTATTGTTCTGTTTTTTTTAATTAAACCCCTCTTCTCAGTGAGCAGAGATCAGAGTGAGCAGCAGACATGTTGATAATATATCACAGAGTGTAGCTGCTTTGTGCATTCTTCTGCTTCCACCTCTGTCACTGTTACTGCACATAAACCTAAATACACGTGGTATTAATATCAAGTCAAAAACAGCTGTCATTAAGGATGGGTCCTCATCCTCTTCCTGCACACTCTACACAAGCACCACCCTCGGCCAAAGCCAACAGAGTGTTTCCAGTAGCTGTGAAGACGTCTGACATGGACACTCTTCTGTTGTGTACGTCAACGCTTGGAGTTTATATGAGAGTTCAACAAAATGAATGACACTAAATGAATAAAAATCTGAGCCACAGTGGTATTGTTCAACCTGATAAACATGCACCCCCACCATTACTCCGAGTATCTGACCCTGAATGGAGTGCAGCAATGCATTAATAAATCATAACATCATCTTTACACATTAGTGCAGAGAGGAACTCTGACACTCACCTAATTAGAAGTCTTTCAAACCAACATCATCCTTACACCAACTTACATCACTGCATCTCAACCTTTAATCACTCGGCTAGATTTGTCTTCTGTTCATTACAGTCAGTCACAACAGGTGACGCCACTGATTTGGGGGTTTATGTGGAATGATTTCAGGAATGTTGTCTGATATTCTGAAGCCATCACAGCCTCCACTGGCACATGGAAGTGCCACTGCACAGGGCAGGCAGACATATGTAATGTAGGCCAATGAGGTGATATGTCTTTGCACCAAAAGGCCACAAGAGCTGCACGTACATCCTGCTGGGAGACAAACAAACAGAGAGTAACATAATGGCTGCAGTGAGACAAGCAGCTGCAGTGTTACAGTATGGAGGGAATGTTTAAACTGAGAATACTGAAGTCATGATGCTATCTGTGTTTACTGTGGCTTGTTAGAAGATGTCTAACCTGTGATCATTCTCCAGTCTATTATATGTGTTATGCTGTAGGCAAAGACACTTACATCCTATTTTCAGTCAAAGGTCGAGTTAAAGATCCATCAGTTCAGGACACATCACCTGCATCTATTGGAACCAGAACTAAACATTCAGAAGTGTTGTTGCTGTAAATTGCAAACTGTAGTTAGGTTCATCTGGTGAGGGCCAAAGAAATAAAGAACCTTGTTTACTTATAGTTGTGGTTTGTTTCATTTCTACACTGTGACCAGGATGAGTGAAATTGTGAAGACACCGCATGCTGCTCGGCCATGACCAGAACTTTTCACGCTCTCACTGCACGGATCACTTGGCAGGGAACCATTTCTTCTCCTGTCAATTTCAATAAAATCCACTCAAACAAGATCACAATCAGTGTCTGGCCTGAACATGAAGGGATGTGGCCTGACAGCACACTCCATCATCAGACAGCTTGGTGACTTCTCACTCTGCTCTGCACCTTCTCTGGTAGAGAGCTCAGCTGATGGTGGATCAGTGGTTAGTCAGGTCCAGGGAACAACACACAGAAACAACCTACAGTATTTCTTTAGCTCCTTGTCTCTCTGACTGATCCTGGAAGATCCCTGGACTCATGACATGGACACAGTGCACAGAAGGTCAGGTGTGGTCATGGTCCAATCTGATCTGTTTTTATATGCACTTTTAAAGAGGAATGAAAAAGTAAAAATAATGCCAACAGGTGAGTTTTGATTTTCTGTCATATACATAGACTCCTGTTCATGTTCTAAAACCATCAATCAACAGTCAGTAAATCAGCCAGTGACTTGAAGTGAGTGAGGCTCTATCTGCACAAATATCAAGAGGACAACATAGTTGGTGCTGGTCCAGGTCAGACTGTCAATCATTCTGAGACCAGCTGCTTAGCAACCGTTGATTTCACTCGTCCACAGACCAGCATGCAACATGCTCACGCTCACAGGGGCCTTTAACTCCAGCTTGTAAAGCATGTAGTGTAGTTGGGTCCAGTCGAGGTCCAATCCCTCCACATCTGCCCAAACCAATCAGAATCTCAATCAAACCAATCAGAATCTCAATCAAACCAATCAGAGCAGGTGGTGAGTCTGACTCAGCTGAAGGTTCCATAACACTGTTAAAGACAGTGATCAGTCAAGTTAGACAGAGAGTCTCTGCTTCTTATTTTCATTTAAAAATCAGACCAACATTTTATCAGCTGCTTGCTCCTTTGGGAGTTGGCAGCATGTGAGGCTGACGAGTGGAGCTTTACCAGTGATACACTGCAGTTCAATGGCCACCTAAACATCCCCCTCTTTGTGTGCTTTAAATAGCTTCTTCTTTTTTCGTTGGACTTCAGTCTCAGCCAACACGTCCTGACTGCAACACTGACATGCACACATTTACTTTAACCCTGGTTCAGTAGAGCAGAACTAATGCTTAATCCTGTGACCAAGCATGACTTGACAAGGTGAGGATCCACTCACACACTCATGCAGAGTCGTGCTGGGCTTGCATCCTGGAGAACACAGCCTTATTCATCACAGGTGAGCAGTGAAGAGAGAAGCCCAGCCTCCAGCTCCACCTGTGCCCAGGACATGTATTCAGCTGAGAGCGGGGCACGGTGTGCGTCCTGTCACAGAGCAGTGAAGTAAAGTAACCTTCCTGCAGAGATGTTTATGCAGCGGAAGAACAGCTCGGAGATTTTCTTCTTCTTGTCCTCACAGCCTCCTTCTTTCATCCGCCCCTCTCTGTTCCTTCTTCTTTCACCTCTGTGATCACCTCTGCCATTCAAATGGTCATATTGAATGTGTTGTTTCTATTTTTTGTTGTTTTTTAAAAAATCTAATTTTATTGCTAGTTATGCTTTTGATTTGCAATACATTTTATCTTGATCTGTACAGAACCAAGTTTAAGGTCTGTAACTACAGTCAATAAATACTCTGATGGAGATCTATACCACTTGTGTCAAGGGGGGCAGTTGAGGACTCAGGCGCATCACACAATCAATGCTGATTCAAAAAATGACTAATAAAAATAAAACAAAGTATCCAAAAAACTTACGGCAAGACTTGGCAATGCAGCACAAGGACGTGAACGTGAAGACAAAACGTGAACGTGGAATAAACAGCGTGGTCAAAACGTGACATGAAGAATAACGATCCGGCCAAACTAAACAGAAAACAACTGACTTCAATAGTGAGTGACGGTAATTAACTACAACAGAAAACACAGGTGACTTGATGAGGTGGGTGTGGCTGTTAAGTGACATGAATCGGAGACAAGACACTGGAAATAGAAATATGATGGACAGAACAGGAACCAAAACACAGAGCTAGAACAGACAGAACTAAATACATGTGACAACGCAGGACAGGACAAGAACTAAGGCAAAACACAGGCAAAAACTAAGACAGAAAACTAAGGCACAAATCTAACACAGAACATAACAAGACAAATACAAGACATGAACTGAACACATGAACAGGACTATGGCAAAACAGAAACTGTAGCATAACTGTGACAAGACAGAACAAAACCAAAGGCTGAACTAAGAGCTGAGTGCAAAACTGTGACAACTTGTGTTTGGTATTTTTTCATTTGCACATTATGTTGCATTTTTACAGTTTCATTGTATATTTATTTATCCAGATTACTGAGTGACTTTACTCAACAATATACCTGTGATGAGTCTGAAGAGAGATGTAAAGAATGAGGCACTAGCTTCACTTTGTAAACACATCTCAACCAAAAAGCCTCCACCTGTCTGTCAATATGTTTTAACTTTCCTCCACTGTCTGTGGCTCTCAGCCCAAAGTCCACAGATCCCTGTCACTCAGACAGGAGGACATGTGTTATCTGGGGGCTAATGTGTGTCATAACTCCAGCCATCAGAAAATACAAGTCAAACATTTCTGATTGTTTTGTCTCAAATCTGATTAGTAGGACTGTAAAAACAAAAAATGAATGGAGGCACAAACATAACTTCATACATGTCTGGCTTGGCTGGCTTTCGTCTCTTATAAATTCATTGTTGTTACATCTGAGGTAAGAACTGTATCTACAGCGACCTCCTGACCGACTCTGAACATGCAAGTCTTTGAAACTGAACCTTCATTATGGTCAGTCTGAGCCAGACACGGCTCCTGTAGAGCTCCACACTGGCTGCAGCTCAAGGTGAAGCACACTAATTGTGTTCTGGGGGATAAGTTGTGCAGCAGCTGTCACAAGAAAACATGTCTTTATTTGTGTAGCCTGTTTGCCTGTTAGACTTAATTGGTAACTGATGAGACGAGCATTAAC
>JBBMOC010001656.1:0-10744 GCA_037975185.1 Centropyge bicolor
AATGTCCGTCTGTGCCTCAGGGTCTTGAAGAAAACATGGGATACCTGATAGGAGACTGTTTGTTAGCAGCATCTTTCCTGTCCTACATGGGCCCCTTCCTTTCGAACTATAGAGATGAACTGCTTGCCATCTGGATGAAGGAGGTGAGACACACACACACTTCATAAAAATACATATTCTGATGTGCAGTACAGTGAAAAACGTGCCATATATTTGTACTTTCTCTGCCATTACTTGCAAGTCACGAAGGAGAAATGTCCTTTTAAAATCTTTACAAATGTATGGCTGTATTTCCAACAAAGCCCATGTTTTAACACTCTTTTGTTTTTCTCTTTCTTCTCCCCCTCTTTCTTTCGCTCTTGCTCTCTGTTTGTCCCCTCCTCAGGTACGGGACTTAGAGATCCCATGCCCACCAGGGTTCAATTTTGCAGTTTTTCTGTCCAGACCCACAGTGGTGAGGGACTGGAACATCCAGGGCATGCCCTCTGACGCATTCTCTACTGAGAATGGAGTTATAGTCACCCGCGGCAACAGGTCAGTACATGTAGACACAGTTCATTCTTAAGCATTCTTAAGCAAGTTAAATGCTTTTGTGTTTGTTGTTTTTGTATATGTATTTGGTTGAACTCACTGTACAATACATGTTTCATACTGTAATTAAAAGCTGACTTGCTTGATTTCTTTCCCTTCTATCAAGATGGCCGCTGATGGACCCTCAAGGCCAAGCTCTCAAGTGGATCAAGAATATGGAGATGAAGAGAGTAAGTCTTGACTCAGCCACTCTTATTTTGATTCCTATTCAATTATTGCCTCATTACTGTTGGAACAATTTGAAGATTTCCTGGAGAAAAATCTTTTCAATTTGAGTACAGTAAGTAGTAAATACAGTGTGTTCAAACAGCAGCAAAGGTAAGGTTTTTCCCTGTTCAAGTGGTAATATACTACCTCAACTTAAAAAAGATAATAGATAAAGAACATCAGGTTTGTGGTTCTAAGATGCAGATTTGTTTGTTGAGTAAAACCCAAGAATCCCTCTGGAAAGACTTTTACGAGGCAAAGTTACACAAATTATGCTGTAAAACTGCTTCTTAATACTGGCCCAAGGAAAGGAATTTAATTCATAATGGGGAGGAAACATTTTGTTATTTGACCAAGGAAGTCATACCATTTAACATCATACCAACTTCTGCTTTTCTGCCTTAAAGTGAATCCACGCTATCGCAGAAAAACAAGGGTCTGACACAGCATGTTCATCCACGCAGTGCTTCCAACTCTGGAACTCCCAGTGGCGCAGCACTAAATGTTGCTAGCAGCAGATTACTGCCTTTCAGAGACTCAAACTGTGCGTTTGTATCAAAGCTGGTAGCTGCATCCTCCTTCTGATATTTCACCAAGCAAATGAATTTTTTGTCTGGTCTCCATATGGGGCCAGTTTGTTATTTCAGTGTTTTCAATTCAAATCCAGTTTTTCGTCCCCATTTCACTTCAAACAATAGTGAACAGCAATTGGCTGTGGCGATAAAGGTCATGTGTGTAGGGTGTGAAAGTAATAGACTTTGTCAAACTGCTGTGACTGAACTTCTGTTTTCCCTCCACAGCACCTCTTCTCTCTCTCCTTTCTCCTCTTTCTCCATTTCTCCAATTCCTTCTTACTGTGTGTGCTATCTAGAAGGCTTTTTCCTTTTTGCTCTCTCTGACCTTTCACTTTCTTTCTCTCTTCCTACAAATCTTTGCTCTGTTGTCACAGCATGACATTTAGGGGTAATTGAACTGGAGCAGTTAAACAGCAGATTGCAAGCGCAGTGTTTTTGAGTGATGTTTTTGTCAGTGTCAGTCAATTCCTCATGGCTTATTAAGCTTTTCTGGGCCTGTTTGTCTCTCTAAATCTATGTTCCTCCTTTTGCCAGGTTCCTTATTTTGGAATCACACTTTTTAACTCCAGAATTTGCTACACTATGGTGATATGCCGTATTTGATTTAGTATAAAGATATCATGTACTCTCACACTGTTCGTTCCACCTTTAAAAAAAAATTGCAGTTTCCCACCATGCTCTGCATTTCATTACAGGACAAACTATGTACTATATGAAAAAGCAGACTGGTCCTCTGTAGCAGTAGGGAGAGAACTACAAACTTTTATATTTGTTTATGAATGTCTCCTACTAAAGCTTATTTGTCTTTCTGCCCTCCTTGCATGTATGTGTGTCCACATGTGCAGGGTCTGAAAGTAATAGACTTTCAAATGCCAGACTACCTGCAGGTGCTGGAGAATGCCATCCAGTTTGGGAATCCTGTTTTGCTACAGAATGTCCAGGAGGAGTCCCTGACTCAGATAGGTCAGACACACACACACATGCACAAATTCACAAATTACATTTCTAAAGAAAATATTCAGTCAAGTATGGAGGATTCCTGAATCCATTGTGTGTATGGGGGTACATTTGTGTGCACTTTTTCCAGGTGGAAAGCTGCTGTTGGAGTACAGTCCAGACTTCCGTTTCTACATCACCACCAAACCCTCTAACCCCCACTACACACCAGAGATTTCTACAAAGACTACCATAGTCAACTTTGCTGTCAAGGAGCAGGTGTGTGTTTGTGTATGTGTGCATGTATGTCTGTGAATGAATATGTGTCATTCTACAGTTTTGGCTCAAGTTCAGTATTGTGTATTATACTCTAACACTCTACACCTGAGAATCCTCATTTGTGTGTCTGCCTTTAATTGTCTGTTTGTGTAAGGGGATTGTGTGTGTCTTCTTGTGTATGAGCAGGGTCTAGAAGCCCAGCTACTGGGAATTGTGGTGCGTAAGGAGCGTCCAGAGCTAGAAGAACAGAAGGATTCATTGGTGATCAGCATTGCCGCTGGCAAGAGAAGCCTGCAGGAGCTGGAGGACGAGATCCTTAGGTTGTACAGCTCACTTTTTTCATGCCTGTATTATTTTTTACATATTATTAGTAGTTGTAACAGTGCTAGTAACAGTAATAGTGGTAGCGTTTGTTGTCATCCTGGCAGTGGTAAAACACATTTTAAGTTGTAGTTGCAGCACGACCCGCCTCCCAAAGAACCACTGATTACATGTATGGAAGTCAAGATTTAAAAAGGTCATAAAGAATAGAACATTCTTTTACTAGTCTTCAATACAAATAGTCTACAGCAATGACTTTTCTTCTACTGTTGCTACTAGTCTTAGCAACCACATTGCTTTATCCTATCAACTACTGTTAGTTGTTTATTAGCACCTCAGCAACATTAACACTCTACTCACTAATGCATTTCAGTTTGCTTTTCCAAATGTAGGAAGTGTTTTGTTGCATTTATTCAGGTTCTTTATGTTGTATTTCCCTGACTCTACCAGGCTCCTGAATGAGGCGAAGGACTTTAGAATTTGCCTCGCATTCAGCCACAAGTTTCAGTGACATGTTCAACACTTTGACATGTGGACTGGAGGAGCCAGGGATCAAACCACATACACTGCATTTAGTGGACATGGTAAATTGACATGGTATGATAACTGTCAATTTTCATACTGGTTTACTGCTGCAACCCTATTAGATTTAAAAATGTAATGTATACTATAATTCAAAATTTACTGTTGACTGAGAAATACTGTAGTATCTCACACCTCAATGCTACAGTAGCAAGTAACTGTGTCCATTTTTCAACAGGAATTGCTTTCTGATATGATCAGTCAGAAACTATGGTTGTGGACGTACTCTAGCTAACTCAGTGTGTTATCCTGCAGGTACACGTGTCGTGGTCTGTTCGTCCACAAGCTGCTCTTCAGCTTTCAGATGTGTGCCAAAATCCTGGAGGTGGCTGGCAAACTCAACATGGATGAGTACAGCTTCTTCCTCCGAGGAGGACTTGTAAGAAAACACAGAACACATACAAACATCTTGTTTTTTCCTATTTTTATTTGAGATAATCCAACTACTTTCCCATCAAAGACAGCTCCTGCATTCACAGTGTCTTTCCCCAAACTTGCCATAGGCATTAGGAGATATGTTTGTGTTGGCAGGTTATGTGATCTATTTATTGATACACTGATGGAAGGATAGTTTGACTAATGATTAATTGATGAGTGTGTTTATAGGTACTTGATAGGGAGGATCAGATGGACAACCCCTGTGCCAATTGGCTGGTAGACTCCAGCTGGGACAACATTGTTATGGTTTGGGTATTTTTGTGGTTCCTTGTAGTTTATTTGCTGTGCTTTCTTAGTTTTGTCTCCAGTGTTTTCTGTTTTGAGATTGTTTCTTTGTCTTTTTGATCAGGTTTGCTTCAGTGGTTGGGGGCGTGGTCTCAGGTGCAGGGGTCTTCCCTCTCACACCTGCATCCCATTCCACCTCGTCACCTCTGCTTAAATACTTCTCTCATTCTCCTCTCAGGCTGCAGATCGTCGAGATGCCCATGTCCATGTCTTTGTTCCTGTTTCTCCAGTCATTCCCTGTGCTTTAGTGCTTCTAGTTCTTGTACCTCCAGCGTTTATTACTCATGTTCCCAATGTTTCCTTGGATTGTCTTTTCTTTGTTCTTCATCATCTGCTCCACCGATACCTGCTCCACCAGAACATCTCCTGCCATCCTGCCTCAGCACCCACAGCCCGGCCTCCCACCACCGCCTCTTCTTTTGTTCCTTGTGAGTCCTGGAGTTTTTTGTGTTCAATAAATCCCTTTCTCTCAGTTCCCCCTGGTCTGTGTGTTGCTCTTGGGTCCAGCAAAAACCAAACCTGTGACAAACATCACAGAGCTGGATAAGCTGCCCAACTTCCATGGCATCATGGCCTCCTTTGAATAGTACCCCCGAGACTGGAACCTTTGGTTCACCAGTGCTGAGCCAGAGAAAGCTCCACTACCAGGTCTATATGTGCTATGGGAGGTTTTTGTTTTTCTTTTGTACTAAGAACAAAGAAGTAGAAGTGTACTCTACTGACAGAGTGGCTGCATTTGTTCATGCTGCTGTGCTTTGACATGTTTCAAGTATTTGCTAAAGTATGACACTGTCACAATAGAGAACGTAGAGTTAATGCTTTCTGTATTTGATTTGTGTGTATACTGTATATTATGCCCATGTGATGATGAATATGTGTATTCTCCTCTGCTATTTCCGACAACGGAGGATCTATTAATGGTTCACTGAGGAGTAGCCTTGCTACACAATTGCTTAAGTATAGTTCTTTCAGTCTTTCCCTGCATAATATCCTTTGTTCATGACCCTTTTCACTTCTTTTCTCACTCAACCCTCATAACAATCTAGATCATGTTTATAATACATGTCCTTCACCCCAGAATTCCCTGCTTTTAACGGCCCTCTCTGTTTTGCTTTCCTTCTAGGTGAATGGGAGAATAACTGTAAGGTAGAGGAATCCACCTGCAGGACTCCTGATCTTTGTTCTGTCTCCCGGGGTGGACCCCACAGGAACCCTTCTGCAGCTAGCAGAGGCCTCTGGCATGAGCAATCACTTCCATGCTCTCTCTCTGGGCCAGGGACAGGCACCAATTGCCAAGAGCATGATAGAGGTGGGTGTCAAGAACGGTACGCACCATGTTTGCTCTGTCTTCTGTTTCTGATTCAATCTTTTGCTTCACTGTTATTTGTTCTCCCACAAGTTTTTCTTTTACTGTCTAAAGACACTTGTGTTCCTCTTTTGGTCACCCCGAGACTACGCAAACACACAAAAACAACTAGACATGACATAAAAAAAATCTCAACAGGTTATATCAGCTTATCTTAAGCCCTCTTTTCTCTGCCCAGATCATTGGGTGTTCCTTGCCAACTGCCACCTCTCTCTCTCATGGATGCCTGAGTTGGACAAGCTGGTGGAGCAGCTACAGGTGCAGAAGCCCCACTCAAACTCTAGACTCTGGTTCAGCTCTTCGCCACACCCAGAATTTCCCATAACCATCCTGCAGGGTGGCATCAAGATGACTACTGAACCACCAAAGGTGCTGGCGCTCATTCACACAAATTTTCAGACTTGCAATATCTACTGTGCAGACATATATACATGAGATATGTGGCAAGAAATCTCTTACTCATATTTAGCAGTAGGATATACATCCTATATATAACACCCTCCATAGTGTTAACGCCGCCCCCTATTGTCCTCAGGGGGTGAAAGCTAACATGAAGCGACTGTACCAGCTGGTGATGGAGGCTCAATTCGACCGCTGCTCAAGACCCATCTTCTACAGGAAACTGCTCTTCTCCCTCTGCTTTTTTCACAGCATCCTCCTTGAAAGGAAGACGTTTTTACAGCTGGGCTGGAACATTGTCTATGGCTTCAACGATTCTGATTTTGAGGTCAGGGCCTTAATTTGATACTGAAGGAAACAGTGCAGCTGTTGGAAAGAACGGAGCAAAAACAGAGAGATTACTCTCTTGTTTAGAAGATGTTGGTCGTGACTAGTGAATGATGCATTGAAGATGATCAGGATATGGTTATGGTAGAAATGATTGACTCAAATGTACAGATTTTCCTTGTTAATAATCTCCTCTAAATTACAAATATAGACTCAACTCAATCAAAAAACTCATCTTATACCCTGCTAAAGTGAGGCTCTGTTAGACTAATGAATAATAGTCAAATGAATGAAATACATTGAATCCCACCATTTGTTAACATTTCTTCCTATCCAGTCTGTTTTAACTGTTTCTGTCTACTTTGTGCAGAGGAAAATTTTGAATTTCAAAGTCAGTCTGTTAAGATCATTACCGTGATGCCCCTTCAGGTGAGTGAGAGTCTGCTGAGTCTCTACCTGGATGAATATAAGGACATTCCCTGGGATGCACTGAAGTACCTCATTGCTGGGGTCAACTATGGAGGTCATGTCACCGATGACTGGGACAAACGTCGTCTGACCACATACATCAATGACTACTTCTGTGATGCTGCCATAAACCAGCCCTTCTTCAAGTAAAACACTAACACGTAGCATTTTTTTTTTTTTTTTTTTTTTTTACCACACTTTAGTGTACCAGTACAAATAAACAATTGTGTGTACTGCAGATGGACACCTGTCTAAACATTTAGATATCTTAGTCTTCAAATGCATTCAGTCACCCTGAAAAAACATTTTTCCCTGGTGGAAGCAAATTGCGGCTTCATCTGCCTGCATAAGTTCCTCGTAGGTCACGGGTCGCCAGCACCATCAAGTGGTCAGCCAGATTATGGCAACTGAAGAAATGCAGACACGTTGTTCGCACTGTCAGGAACCCTTAGCCCTCTGCTTTTTTGTTTGCTTTATTGCTTGCACAAATGCTACGTCCACTGCCTTCACTTTAAACCAACCACTAAAAAATATAAGGGGAAATATTTATTTAAAAAACATTCAGTGTGTCAGTTCAAACCAACACAGATCATACAAATAAGACTGTACACATACAAGTATATTTATAGAATATATTTTCGAGCACTCCGTACATTCAGGCAGAATGAGTTATAGGAGGGCCATTTGCAGGTGTAGTGAGGGACAGTGAGTGTCCTGTAGAAGCCAGTTCCAATACCTGCTAGCCATAGAAAAGAATACACTGAGGTATATTCTTGTCATTTATGTTGGAGTTTTTTTTTATTGCTGTACAAATCAAATTACAGTTGATGGGAAGAAAATAATCTATACAGGGAAATTAGGTCATGGATCATATTGGCAGGAAATAAATTGAGAGAACAATGGCTCCAACACTGTTCAGCAAACTGTTTGCAGCTTATTAATGGTAATGAAACACATCAAATGAAAATCTTTCTTTACAGCATGACAGGTTAGATGCATGTGTGCAGCACTAGCACTTTATATCATTAGGTGAACAGATGGGGCAATATATGTCCTGTCAACTATTCACATTCACCATTGAAGTTACATATGCAGATAAAATGAGTCCAGAACATGTAGATGATCTTTTTATTGTGTTGTATTATTGTTCACTATTTTTGAAATGTAAAATATGTATCACTTACTTTGTATTCTGTCAACCCCCTTTCATCTGTCAGGTTGTCCTCTTTAACCTCCTACTTCATCCCCCGTGATGGTCCCCAGTCCTCATACAAGGAATATATCAGCTCGCTGCCGTCCACAGAGCACCCTGAGGTGTTTGGCCAGCACTTTAATGCCGAGATCGCTAGCCAGATCGCTGAGACCAGGACGCTGTTTGACACCCTGCTCTCCCTGCAGCCCCAGGTCACCAGTCCAACTGCTGTGGGGGTCAGGCCCAGTAGAGAAGAGAAGGTAAGGGGGAAGCAAGATGGAAGAAGGGGAGGGCGGAGATCATTAGTTGAGCAGAAATGCACAACTTCATGAACTGTCATAAGATAAGACAAACAAATTTATATCTACATAATATATATATAGATGAGCAGTATACTAGGCCATACTGTAAGTATCATCTCTATTGTAGATAGGGATTAATGTTAGTATCTCCATGTAGTTAGAACTTGGGAAATTCTGACTTACTTTCCTCTTTATATCCATATGCTCTATTTTGGAAATATAACAAAATCATCTACATACAAATACAAATGATTATGAAAAAAATCTCACCTGGTTTAAAAGTATTTAACTGCCCAAGGCATATGTTTTATATAAGAATGGATTTGCTGTAATATTCCACCCCCTAAGTACATACAATAATAACAACGCTGAGATCGTGATCAGGTTGAATGGCATTAACTAGAAAGCCAGTCAAGCAAGCTGCAAGAAGAACCACAAAGTTTTTACTTGCATATTTTAGATGTTTATCACCGATGTCATGTCATCATGTAGCTTACTTAACATTTACCACAGTTAATCAGACTTCAGTTAAATCAGCAACAGTAAAATACTTCTCTCTCACAGTAATGTGGAGATCAGCCAAATGTTCATTCCAAGCAGGATTAACGTGTAACAATGCCCCGATCATGCTCGACAACTGCAAGCTGTCTTGTTTTATCAGCAGTGTGCCTGACACTGTTTTCCTTTTTGTTTTTGTACTTTAGATTAGTTGTGACCCATGGCATTTCTGGTTGTTTTCATTGTGTTGTCTGGATATGTTTTTCATGTTTAGTCATGTCACCTGTCAACTCAGCTTGTCTTTCCAATATACACAGACATAATCTAACATAATTGGGGCTCGTGTGGGTCAATCATTTGCTTACACACCAGCTGGATCACATGCTGATCTTTTCAAGCACAGCATATAAGATTCCAACAAAGTCAGTGATTGAGATGACTGCAGTCATAGCTAGAGTGTCAGTGCCAGGTCTGTTTTTGAGGCAGTCCAGTCAATATTCAGAACAATTAGCTTAAAAAGGTTCTCTTCATGAAGCCATTGCCCATATTTGACAGAATTGCCCAGTAATGCAGAGACAGCCATATGGTTACACAACACTGGCAGATGGTCGTCATTGTAATAAGATACAGATCTAGGAATATGTGCTTCTATAAGGAGAACACTGCACTACAAGGTTTCAGAACGCTTCAGAACTGAATCATATTGTTGTGATCAGGATTTCATTTGTCTTTAATTGAAATAATAAGCATTCTCTTAGTCACTGACAGAGTATTCTGTTAGTCCTAGAAAAAGGAAAAAAAAGCAAGCCAAACTCATTGTCCTCAATAGAACTCCCACCTGCTGATCCTGCTTAGGTGATACGTTTGATGACCTGTACATGAAAGGTTTTGCATTGAGGCTTAGATTTATCTTAAATAGTTTGTAGCCACTAAGGTTAAGCCAGAGATGACTGTTTTGTTTCAAGTTTAAGGGAGCCTTATCTCTCCAGATCCCTGTGAAGCCATCACTGATGCTGTCTTCTCCATTAACACACTGCCTGTTGTATCACAATGTCAGTAGATTTTCTCTGTGCTTTAAATGTTACAGTAGTGTAATGGTAACGTAACGTAACTATTATAAGTCCTCCAATTTTTTGCAGCTCCATGACCTCACTCCCTTGTTTCTTCACTGAAAACACTTATGTGCAGTTCCTTTGCAAGTCAACCTGACTCATCTGCTTTTGTACAATGTTTCATGTGTGTTTCCAGGTGTTAGAGCTATTGGCAGATGTTCGTGGGAAGATCCCAGCATTGATTGACTGCAAGGGCACCAGATCACTGCTCCAGGAAAACCCTTCACCTCTTAATGTGGTCCTGATGCAAGAGATCGATACAACTATCTGCTGGACACCATCATGTAAGAACTCTGTGTTTGTGTATGTGGGTGTTGAAACAGTTTCAAATGGGATAGGAATGTGTGTGACATTAGCCTGTTTTCCTGATAAAATGAATTGCAAGTGTCAGTTTATGGAGAATGGTGTTGAGCAATTCATGAGGTCTGGTCAAACCCTTCCAAGATGATTTACCAACATTGTTGGAAATGTACAAATGTCCTGACAGCCACAACTCAAGCAAATTAATAGCGCTTGTGTTTCCACATGAAATGAATGCATTGCAGAAAACAATCGCCCAATCACCGAGCCTGTTTGTTTCTCCTTCCATGTCTGAGTGCATGATACAGACTTGGAAGCCGTGATTACTAAACACCTGCAGTAAAAGGGGGTAAAAATGACAGATATGTGGCTGTAACTGTGTATATTTGTGTGGTAGTTCATCCCTTGTGGAGCTGGAAAAGGGGATCAAAGGCTTAGTGGTGATGTCATCCAGCTTTGAGGAGACCTTCCACTGCATCTGTGACGCCCATGTACCACCGATGTGGGAGAAGGTGCCAGATACACACACACACACACACACACACACACACACACACACACACACA
>JBBMOC010001657.1:0-10742 GCA_037975185.1 Centropyge bicolor
TTAACTCGATATTATATCTGTGTGATCAGTAACAGAATTTAACTGTTCTTAGTAATATTACGTGACGTTAAAGCTGTTAGTTCCAGTTTAACTTGTTTCGGTTTAACTGGTGGCTAGAACAACTGGTGATATTCTTTGCATTAGGCAGATATGCCGTGGGCGTGTCTTTGGGGGATCCCGAGTAAAATAACCAGGAAATGCACTTTCTGATCATTTTGTTGGTCTATCGCATTAATTTGTCGGTGTCTTTTGATACATTGTGATAGAATCAGCTTGCTGGGACACAGATATGCTTATACATACGCTCACTGTTTGCTTTGTGCGCATGTCCGCCCCGGTCTGCTACAGAGACAGACAGGACTCACATCGGTGAACTCTAACAACAACAACAGCAATATAGCCCGAAAACATGTCATATGTGATTGGCCTGAGGTTTTATATGTGTTAGCCATTCAATATATGGTAGAAATGCTGGCTGTATTTCCTACCTCGCGTCAGTCAGACCCACAGCTCTGATCATCGACTCACCTGGATCAACTGGTGATGTTGTCCTACTGTGTGACTCTGTGGCTGTGCTGCTCTCAGGATGCATCTCCGTTTGAAGCGGTGTTTTAGTCGAAAAATCCACCATTAAGATCTCCAGAAGTGACAAGTGAATGTATATTATTGTCCTCTTTTGAATGCAGTTTCTGCTTCATTTCCCGAGGACTATATGCGATGACAATGTTTGTGACTGTGGCGATTCCTGTTCAAAACACTGCCCGCGTCAATAAATCATCCAAATGTTCCCGTTGTCTGTTTTATATTTGTGCTCACAGGCAGACTGGGGTTCATGTTTATGTCCGGCTCTAACACGCTGTGGAGATCGCCGTTGGCAGCGGCCGAGTGCAGCACAGCCAGGTTAACTTGTGATGCCACATGTGGGTCTACTATCAGTCATGTTTTACATGAATATAAAATGGGTTTGTTTCACACCAGGTCTGACATTGTGCTTCTGCTAAGGATGTGATTTTGGTTAGTCTAAATGATATAAGGTAGAAAATACAGCTAGTATTTCTCAAATATAGTGTGATGCTTTCTTGTATAAGGTTACATGCATCACAATCTACTCACATTATACATGCATGGTGTTTACCAGACTCACAGGATTAGCACTGTCTACTCCCACAAAGTTGTGAAATGTTAACCAAACGTATACAGTAGAATATAGAGTATTGCGCACACATGATTTCAGTTTTCATACATGTACATAACAATTATCCACTATCTGTACCCATAAGCACAATGAGGGTTCAGTTGTGTCCAAATCAGGTGAAAGCGTGTGCTGAATTACGTAGAAACATCGTGGTGAGAGAGACAAGTCTGATCAGACTTGAGCAGAAACATGACTGATCGTAGATCCACATGTGGCATCACAAGTTAATCTAGCCACCAGTTAAACCGAAACAAGCAGCATTTTCACTGTTGTTGCATGTTGACAACTTGAAATGTGTTTCGGTTTAACTGGTAACTCCTAACCTCAAATTTGTACTTGTACTTCCACCAGTGTACATTTCAATCTGAACTCTTAACTATCAAAATTATGAAAGCACATGAGTGTGGCTGGATCGTAGTTTATATTCACACACACACACACACACACATGCTGTCAGTACGAGATAAACTCAGTGACTAGAATTAGCCGGGGTGACGCCCTTTAGACCGTCAGAGGCTAGCTGTCAATCAAAGTGGCGCCACTTAGATTGACAGCTATGAATTGTGCATAATGATGTATGCTGTATATTTTAAACGGACGCCTTATAAAAGCAACCCCCCCCCCCCAGAGTTGTCATGGAGTAGAAAAACAGCTTATGAGACTAGAGCCATGTTTTGAACCAGGCTGTAAATATGTTTTTTTCTGTCGTAAAATCGGACATTTTAACATGGGGCTCAAATGTAATTGACTCCCTTCTGCGGCCTGCTCTAGTGGTTATTCGAGGAACTGCAGCTTTTTTGCACTTCTGCATTGGCTTCATTTTTCAGCGGCGGAGGTTGCTGCTTGAGCTGAACACAGACAACACATGTAATATATGATATAAAAAGACAGTCAGTCTTAATGAAGACACAGCTGGGACATATTTCATAACACTGCATTAGGAAGCTGACATAAAGTTTGGTTCTTGTTCTTTTTGAGCAAACAACCATGTTTCCTTTTCCAAGACAAATTGTATTTATTCAATTAAAGAAAAGACATAAAAGGAAAAACAGTTCTGTAAAATCACAGTGAAAGAAAAAAAAACATTTTTCATTTCATTTTAAGTAAATCTTTTTATTCACATGTCACTTTTTTCCTCATATTTACGACAGCTTGTCCTTTCTGTGCAGCTCAGTCCCACATCTGGACCTAAAACCAGCCCAGGTCGAAAACCACAGACCAGGGGCCTCATGTACAAAGACTTGCGTGGATTTCCTACTAAAACATGGCGTACGCTCAAATCCAGAAAACGTCCTACGCACAAAAAAATCCAGATGTATCAATCCGTGCGTGCGAATGAATCCAAGCACATTTTCTTTGTACATCTGAATCAACGTGGAATTGAGCGCAGGTGTTGGAGTACCCGACCCCTCCCAGTCCACGCCCCAATTTACATATGCAAATCGCATTTAAATGAGCCAGAGATTCTCCTGTCCGCACGATCGGGAATCAGAAAAGCATGAGCAAGACGCCGTTTGACCAGAGAGTCGCTGCAATTCTGGGTGACACTGCTCTCGGGGGGGGGGTGGGAGCACATGTGGGTGACTCGGATTAAAAAGAATGTATTTATGTATTGTACGTATGTATTTGTGTAACTCACAACAAATGTGTTCATACAGTAGCCTCCTCACATACACATCCTATAAGATAGAGGTTCATGCGTAAATGCTGTATGGATGCTATTATTTGGTTTGAATTATTTTGAATTAAAATTTAAACATGGCAGCATATAAAAGAGGGTATCAGAGACTTTGACTCATGTTTGATCGCTGAATTTATTTTAAAACACAGCCGTCCCCAGCGTCTCCGGCTCGGCGGATTCCTCTACCGTCCCTGGCTTCCCCGGCGTCAGTACGCCGCAACCTGCTGCTGCCGCCGCCCGCCCAACTGGCCGTGTCCTCCCCCCTGCTGTGCTGGAGTCACAAGACGAAATAGTGAGAGCAATAGGCGGCATAAATGATCGCCCAGATCAGCTGATAGGCGTCCTCACAAATATCAGTGAATCAATAAATGCATTGGTGAATAAGTGAATTCTGCGTCCTTCCCTCTTTTACATGATTGAAATCAAATGTCGCCGGGCCCGGGTGGCCTCCTGGGTGGGATACAAGTTAATGGGTCCAGCTTCTGGTTCGTGAGTCCTGTTGCACATTAGTGCAGAAGTGCGCCGGGGAAAATGTGAGGCTGATTAAGACGTTTCAGACTTTACGCACGGGGTTATTAACATGAGTACTTTGCACACAGAGACAATCTGGGGCTTGTTAGAAAGATCTTAAGTTGTAGTTTAACCAGCAAAAAACAGCAAGTCACTAACTTTAACCAGTGACTAGTAATGATGCTGTGAAGTCGATAGCTCTGATTACATTAGAGAAACCGGCTCTCGCTGCAAACTGCGCTTTAATGTCGACCTGTTCAGCTGCATCATATGGGAATCTGATATAACTGGCTGACTTGCTGATAATGCCGTCCCACACGTCAGCCGGCCAGCTCCCTCTGGTCCCGGTTTCCAGGCACCCCAGTGTGGTCAGCACCTGTATGGGCACAGGCAGCGCATGGCTCCTCGCCGTGTTGCGCTCTGAGGCCGGCTCGGCTCTACGGCGCTGATGAGCCCGCTGTCATCTGTGCCAGCAAATCTTCTGTCTATGTAGACACGCGCTCTTCTTACTGCACCATTTGCAATGTCTTCCAGTGCTAACGCAGCCATAACGGTATTTTTTGCCCCACTTTACGCATGCTTTTGAAGCAGACACCTGCGTATGTTAATTTTTCATCAGTATTAATTGTTCACGTGTCTCTGATATACACATCACTCAGTCCGATGATTCATTGTTTTCACATTTATGTATTACAACAGTTTCCCAGCATCACCTCTAAGTGTCGCCAAAGGATCCACAGCTGTAGAAATGTGCGTACGCCAGCCATGAAGTTGGCGTGAAGCACCGCACATTTTCACGGTCATTTCACTCTTGATACATCTGAACGTTGCCGTGAAAAAGGGCGTACGCCACTTTTTTGTGCGTACGCACGTTTTGTACATGAGGCCCCAGCTCCTGTCCTTCCTGTCTAAAAGACTTCAGTGAACTGCCTTCAACCAAGTCTTTCCTCTCTGACAGCCACCTGTAAGACCTGAATCAGTCTGGGTTTAAACGTGGTCTGTAACAGAAGCTCCTTCACTGTTAGACCTGTCTGCTGCCTTTGACACGGTCAGCCACCAGATCCTCCTCTCCACACTCACTGAGCTGGGCATCTCAGGACCTGCCCTCCTCTTCTCAATACACACAGCCTCACTTGGTTCCCTGTGGTTCCCCGGTGGTGGAACGAGCTACCAAACTGTTGGATCTGCAGAGTCGTACTCAGTCTTCAACCTTATACAGGACACTCACTGAAATACTTTGAAATTCAAAAATTCAACCTTAGAGTGTTGTTGGAGGATGTAACAAAACTTCATTTCTGTTGTAACATTTTCAATATGTAAAGTGTGCAGAAATGACCAGAACTAGTCACTCGCCCAGTAAAGGGTTAAGAAAAGACTCATTGAACACCTTGGCACCTCCTCCTCCTCGCTGCCTGCAGCCACAGGCCCCAACTCACTCGAACTTTGTTTTATGGCTCTTATCTCTTACCAGCTTGTTCTCTCCTGACCAGATCCTGGCCTTCACTCTCAGATATATGTCGCTTTGGACAAAGTGTCTGATAAATGACACTGTGGAAGTGACCAGGAGAAGCACGTCTGAGAATCACTCAGCAGGTATGTGGACAGTGTAGTACCTGCTGTATCTCCCTGCTGGATACAGATAAAGATCCTCACCTGGACGACAGCAAGAAGGAAATTATACATGAAACTGTGTTGTAATGAATTTCTCCTTTTAGAAACTACAGCTTGTTTTTATTTAATGTGACGCTTCAAATAATGTTGATAATGTTTCAGTGGATTTCAAGTTTTTATTTTGCCCTTGTTCCAAATGAAAGTGAAACTAAACTCTCAAACAGAATTAAAATGAAAAATGAAGAACAAACTGCATATTTTCGTTTATTCGATGGTAAAACTGTCATAAAATAACGTTTTCACTCAAATAGATTCACAACAGTTAAATTACTTTGACTCATGTGTGGAGATGAACATGAAGTGCAGCTGAATGATCAGCAGGGGGCGCACTGGCGCATATTTTCACAGGTTCATGCAGGAACAAACATATTTCCAATCGTTGGCCATAAACACGTTCAGACACAGACAGTGAAACTGTGTAATGACTGTATTATTTACAGCAGTGAAGCTTCAGAGGATCACACATAGAGAACTGAACCATGTTTTTCAGCTGGAGTCTCTGAAACACTGAGGTGATGTGATCCAAGTCAAGTTCCCTTCTGATTGAAAGTCCTGAAGAATCAACCTGAAGAGTTTAGTTTTGTGTGAGTGTGTTTCTGTGTGTGTCTGTTCTCCTGAGCTTTGCCTGTTGTCTTATTTCTTCAGAACTCCAGGATGCTTCGAGTCCCGCGGTCCTTTAACTCTCAGTGTGGTGCCTTCACTGTCCTGGTTTTCCACGCTCTCGTCTTGTCATGCAGAGGTAACTGAAACATGTCTGGCTGTTCTGAACATGTGTGTTCTGACTTTGCTGAAGAAATCACACTCTTGTTTCTCTTCAGGTCAGCGTCAGGTGATCGGTCCGTCTCAGCCAATAGTGGCAGTAGTTGGCGATGACATCATTTTGCCGTGTCACCTGGACCCCGTCATGGATGCTTTCGTCATGACTCTGGTGTGGCTGAGGCCGGACCTGGAGCCCAGGTTTGTCCTCGTGTGGCGAGACGGCGTCGAACTGGACAATAAAAAGCATTCGTCCTTCAAGGGAAGAACATCGATGTTCACTGACGAACTGAAACATGGAAACATTTCTCTGAAACTCTCCAAAGTGAAGATATCTGACAGTGGTCGATACAGATGCTTCATCCCAGAACTGGAGCGGTCCTCGACTGTTCAGCTCCTTGTAGGTCAGTGGGTTGGTTTTGTGCTCAAAGAGGTGTTCAACTTTTATTTGTAAAGGTAATGGTGAGTTCAATGTCAGCCCCCTACTGTTGGAAAATCAAGGTCATTACCCTCAGAGCAGCCTGATGGAAACGAAGCTACCACCTCGAAGTTTGATGCAAAGACTTGACAGCTGGTGTCTTTGTGTCTTGAATGTATAATTACATGAAGTAAATTTAAGCGTCAAAGGATTCACCAGGTGTTTCTGTTCGTCCAGATCGACTCATGCAGTTCTTCCTCTGTGTCCTTCTTGCTTCTCTTCAGCCTCAGACTCTCAGCTGAATCCTCATCCTGAGTATTGA
Source organism: Centropyge bicolor (assembly GCA_037975185.1). Lineage (NCBI taxonomy): Eukaryota > Metazoa > Chordata > Actinopteri > Pomacanthidae > Centropyge > Centropyge bicolor. The sequence continues at coordinate 6,554 of JBBMOC010001657.1, forward strand.
AATTATAGTTGGGTAAAATGATGCGTCGGCCTCAGGAGAAGGTTTCGACAGCAGGTGCTAATGTTGATGTTCGACCACTTTAAAAACCTCTTCATGGTCTCATTTTCAGCTGCCGTCTCCTCACCTGTGATCCAGAAGAGCAGAAACAGCAGCGCAGTGGTTCTACAGTGTAAATCTGGAGGCTGGTATCCAGAGCCTGAGCTGACCTGGCTGGACGGACAGGGACACGTCCTCACTGCTGGACGTCCAGAGACAGTCACAGGTCCTGACGGCCTCTACACTGTCAGCAGCAGAGCGACTGTGGAGAAGAGACACAGCAACAACTTCACCTGTCGAGTCCAACAGAAGAAGATCAACCAGAGCAGAGAGACTCACATCTACGTTCCAGGTAGATGACATTAATATGATCATATACCGTCTGTAGACAAGGCTGGTTGTGTCTGTCTGTATAAATATGTTTCTGTTCTGTGTTTGGTCATTTCAGATTGGTACTGGGAACCCCTGTCTGATCCTGGTCCTGGTTCTGGTTCATCTGTTCCGACCATCATTGGTTTGGTCGTTGGCATCATGTTCATTCTTGCCGTCCTGTTTATTCTGTGGAAATGGAGACAAAACAAAATCAGTGAGTCAGTAACTTTTCAAAATATCAACTAGCCTCATGACTTTAATGGTTACACGACTGAGTGAGAATTATTTTTCATTTTAAAATATCGGTCATCAATGTGTCTTTCACAGCTGTTTCCTTCACAGAAAACTGTCGTGTAAACTCTGTTCATTGTTTGTGCTCACAGAGAAGAAGAAGCACCAGGAGGACGAGGAATCACAGGGAGCGAGAGAGAAGAAGAGCAAGTCCACCAGTGAACTTCCAGAACAGGAGCCTCTGATGGGAAGAGACAGAGAAGAAAAGCTGAAGACAAAGGAAAGAGAAGTGCAAAAGTTTGAAGGAAAACTCACTAGACTACAAGGACAGATGAAGGATAAGGAGGAGCAGATAAAGAAACTCAAACAGCAGCTGGAAGAGACAGAGAGACAGATTCAGACTGAGACAGAGAAACATGAGAAAAACCCTGAAACACAGAAAGATGAAGCTGTCAAACTTCATTTACATGATCTGGAGACGAGGAAGGCAGAACTTCAGAAGCAGCTGGAGACGAAGGAGGCAAAGCTGGAGACTCAGAAGAAAGAAGAGAATAACATGAGAAACAAGAAAATTAAAGCAACAAATGAAAAGAATGAAATTATTGAAAAACTAAATGAGATGCAGAAAAATGAAAAACTGCAGGAAACAGCAGCTCCAAGAAACCCAGACGGACACAGAGAGGACAACTCACCACAGGCAGCTGATGAAGAGCTGTAATGATCCTCTGGCGCCACCATGAGGTTGACACGTAAAATGTCTCAACAGCTGTTTGATGGACTGTCATTAAACTTGGTGCAGATGTTCATGATTCCCTCAGGATGAACTGTCATAACGACCATCATCCTCTCACCTGCTGAAAGCTGAACCTTCAGTCCTGTTGATGAGCCGAAGAGCAACAAGAGAAACAAGCTTTTTCTATTCACTTTAATTCATTTAAACAGAACATTTTAATGTCAGTGCCAGAAACGGATGACTGAAATTTACGTAAATAAAATGTGTAAAAAAAAAATTCTTAGGTGCAAAAATGATGCAAGAATTAAATAAAAAGGACTTGAAACAATATTTCATGTTTCTGAGAGCAACAATTGATGATGTCACCTGTGGAAAGATCAAATCAAATCAGATTATATGAATTATATGAAGACTTTGACCAGAATTAAACAGATTTGTATAGATGTGTATCACTATCCCTGTGGGGACACTCCAGTGACATAATGCACTCACCTGCCCTTTAACCATCACCACTGAGTCCCAGAATGCATCTGTGTTTGGAAAAGTGCTGGAAACTATTATGATTGTTAGTCTGATTTTTATGGACTTTGGATTGATTGAAGTGAGAACATTCAGCTTGACAGAACATTGTTTTGAAAACTGCAGCAAAATGAAAATAAAGAACAACTCTTTGACCAAATGACACTCAATAGTTTAACACTTTACTCTCATACTTTTAAAATTCAGTTTGTCAGTGTTTTTTGAGGTTTTAAGTTCGAGCTCTGTTCAACACATGAAGTCATGATGATCTGTGATGAGATGTTGAGGAGCGTCACTGAATGTCTGAGCACTGAACTTAAACAGAAAAGAAAATACTGCTGCAAATACTCTGATGATTTTCACATCTGTTCATTATCTGTGCAAATCTGAACAATGTTTTAATGTGTGGTTTCACCTCGAGGCCACAGAAGGCGCCCTGACCTGGTCTTTAATGTTCCATGGTTGACGGCGGTGGGTGTGTACTTTAACTCAGCCACAGCACATGGACAGCTGTTCCTTCACATTGTCACCTGTGTGGAGCGTTACCTAGCTGTTGTTCATCCAATCACCTACATGGGCCTGAAGACGAGGGGCGGGGTCAGAATCAGAAATATCACCATCGGGTTCATTTGGCTGTTGTTTGTTGGATCAGTTGGTTTAACTGTAATTTCAGTTCAAAGCACAGTCCCAGTTCTTTGTCTGTTAGTTTTCTGCGTTCTGGTGGTCTCTTTCTGCAGCCTCTCTGTTCTCTACGCTCTGATTCGTCCAGGCCCAGGGGAAGGATGCAGGGACGCGAAGAAGGTCAACCAATCAAAGATGAGGGCATTTCACACCATCATGGCCATAATGGGAGTTCTTCTGTTGAGGTTTGGGGGATGTCTGCTTGTTCTTGCCATTTACTCCTCTCCCTCATTTACTCTGCAGTTCAAGTGTGTGACAGCAGTGTCGGTCATCTGGTTCAATCTGCCCAGCAGTCTGGTGTTACCTCTGCTGTTTCTGCACAGGAGAGGAAACTTACTATGTTGGAGGAACAGCAAGAAATCAGGACACGAATCTGAATAGAGCATCTTGAATTGGATTAAACTCTTACAGAAGAAAGTTGCAGTTAAACAGATGATCCACTTCTTTTTATTTCTAGGCTTTGTCACGTTAAGTCACATCCTCCTTCACGTTAGTTTGATGTTAAGCATTGGGAGCAATAAAGAAAGAAAGAAAGAAAGAAAGAAAGAAAGAAAGAAAATAAAATAACATATAATACAACAATACACTTTATTTCTTTATTTATATAGCACTTTCTTAACAAGGTTAAAAAATGCTTTAGAAAAATTTTATAAAAAAGATCAAATAAAAGAAGTATAAATGAAAACATATGTCATTTCAAAAAGTAAGTCACTAAGCAATAATAATAATAATAATAATAATAATAATAATAATTATTATTATTATTAACATTTCCAATGAATTAGGCATAAATATAGCAATGTCAATCTCATCCAAATAGCCCAGTACTCAAGGGGCTTTACAATCTTTACAGCACAGATATGATTCATATTTATAAGTCACATCCTCCTCCACATATTATTTTGATGTTAAATATTAGGAGCAATAATAATAATAATCATCATAGAAGTAGTAGTAATAATAATAATAATAACAATAATAATTAACATTTCCAATAAATAAGGCATAAATAAAGCAATGTCAATTTCATCCAAATAGCCCAATACTCAATACAATACAAGGGGCTTTACAATCTTTACAGCATAGATTTGATTCAGAAAAAGAAAAACTGCCTTAAAAACTTTAACAGGGACAACATGATGGAAAGCTCTGGAAGAGGAGGGATGTCTCTCCCTGGATGGACAGACATGCAATCAATTTCTTGTGAACAGAATCGGTCAACAAAGAATTACAGGACAGAAAGTCCCACCTGGACAGTTGATGGTCCAGCAGAGAGAAACAGAACAGTTTGATCTAATATGAAGGGCTGAGAGTGTGTGGTTCTGGTTTGTGAACAACCAATATCAGATAATGAGTGAAATTAGCAACTTTAGCAACATATTTAAGGTAACTGACAAATTAGAGACAACAAAGGGCCAAATCGTGTGCAGAATGTAGAGTGAACTCCAGGACTGCAGTCTGGTGTTCAGACACACACAGACAGGTGATTTGCTCTGAATGACGCTGTCTGATTTGAATAAGCGCCAGTTTGAAATTACAGCTCATTTGAATCCTGTCAAACATCCACTTCAATGGACAGATGAGGTGAAGAACTGCTGGCAATTAGGACATTTTCAC
>JBBMOC010001658.1:0-10741 GCA_037975185.1 Centropyge bicolor
GAACCTGCAGCTCAGGGTTAGTTCAGACGACCGGAGGACTTACAGTGAGGATGACGACGGCGTCAACAGGAGGCCGAATGTGACGGACAGACAGAGGACTTTATTCTGTCTGTCTGAATGTGACGGACAGATGAAACTGTCACACACACTTTCACAGTGTGAGATCGTAACAGTGAAACAGTGAACTGAAGAGTTGGTTTGATGATAAACATCATGTGTGACCTGTCACCTCTGACATCATCTGATCATGCGACTGGAGGAAAAGGCTGCAGATGTTTGTGCTTCTGACTGATGACACTTATTTTGACCATGAATCTGACTGAACGTCCAAACAGATAGGCTTCAGGCAAAAGGTCCCAGTTTTCCTTCAGAGTTTTTAGATTCGTGAGAAAAAAGCCCAAACGTTCATTCTTCTTCTGTGACCTTTGTGTGTATGTGTATGTGTTGTGTAACCAGAGAACATTCCAGCGTTTCTCTCCTGACACTCACGTTGAACCAGGCAGTTATAAAAATACTAAACGCCTTCAGAGTTGAATTATTTATTGATCTGTTATTGAAAAGCTGTTCGTTCGTTCAGTCTTTGATCTGAACACTGTGACCTGTTCAGGCCAATAAAACATGATCACAGTAACTTTGGTTTTAGAGCTTGTGGGACTCTGTGGCCTGGTCCGAGAGCTGTGAGGCGTTCAGGGTCCAGCTGCCCCGAGGGACAGGAGCGGGTCCAGGAGCAGGTCCGACAGGTCGGCCTGCAGATCTGCTCCTGAACCCTCAACAATCTCACATCTTCTGTGTTAATCCAACACTAATGTAAACTTGTGGAGCTGCTGTAACTCGCTGTGATTTTCCCAAGCTGAGGGTCAAGATGCCGAACGGGTCGAGAGGTCGAACCGAGGGCTCTCCACATGATTGACAGGAGACTTTAAAAACACGTCTCTCCGGTGTTTTCACACTGAAAAGTTTTACTTCTGCAAACTTCTTCAAAATGAAAACATGATGAACTGGACTTTCTGCCCCCCCCCCCCCCACACACACACACACACCTGAGGAATTTTGACCGACCACAAACCAAAGATTGAAGACGACGCAACTCGATTATTAACAATGAAACAGTACAGAAAATGACTGACTCTCCTGATTTTTTGTGACAAACGTTTTCTCATCGTCCTGAGTTCTTTAATAAAACGTCTCTTCTATTGTTCACAATTGATTGTTTATATTGTCTTATTGTTTTTTTCTTCCCGATGTTTCATAAATATGCTGATGAAAGCAAAAAAAGACAACGTGTGAAAAATATTAACTTTCATTTTGAATTCTGCAGAAAACGGTTTTTACGTTTTTTCAGATTTTTGTTAAAGGAACATTTGATGGTTCAGTCGTTAAACGTCCTGACACATGTTTGCGGTCTGACTGGTGTCGGGCCCCCGGGCTCCGTGTGAACCGACAGGACTGGACCGTCAGGTGAAGGAGGCCCCAGGACCTCCCTGACGGAGCAGAGATCATTTGTAAACCCACCAGACCTGCTCAGACCGGCTCTCTGTCCAGGCCCCGGGGCCACGCTGCGACTGCCCCAGCCTGTATGACACCTCGACCCGACTGACCGCTCCCTCTCCCCCGGCCTCATTCTGAGCCATAAAAGGAGGCCACGGCCCAGCAGCCCTTCAGTCTCCACTGAGATCCGAAGACCAGTCGACCGTCAGCATGGCCTCCTTCTCCAGCCGCAGCAGCTACGTCTCCTCCCCCATGAGGAGCTCCGTCATGATGGGCCCCTCCGTGTCCTCCTCCTCCCGCCGGCTCAGCAGCATGGGGGCCGGCAGCGTGTACGGAGGAGCCGGAGGCTCCGGAGTCCGCATCTCCAAGGCCTCTTTCTCCTCCACCGCCGCCGGATCCGGATCCGGATCCGGCTTCAACCTGGCCGACGCCGTCGACATCACTGCCAGCGAGAAGGCCACCATGCAGAACCTGAACGACCGGCTGGCCACCTACCTGGACAAGGTGCGCAGCCTGGAGAAGGCCAACGCCGAGCTGGAGCTGAAGATCAGGCAGTTCCTGGAGAGCAGAGCAGCACCGGAGACTCACAACTTCTCTGGCTTCAACATCCGCATCAAAGACCTGCAGGACCAGGTGAGCACTCAAAGACCGCTTTAAACTGGCTGTGCCCTGAGCTCGGTCTGTCAGGCAGCACGTGGACAGCAGGCAGGCTTCAGCGTGTTCCTCCAGTCCACTGCTGGAAGTGAGCTGACTGAATCTGACTCCCTGCTCAAAAACAGACAAAGATTAATTCATCCACTGATTTTTTTTTCACGTTTATAATGAGAAGGTGAATAAATGTTGAGTAAAACAATAAACAGGTGAAAAATACCAACAGGTGACTGTTCTCTCTAGTCTGCAGTAAATATGTGTTCTGAGTATTTGCAGTAAAGATTGTGATGAGTTTAAAGTAAATTTGGGGGCGTCAGGTGTCGGCAGGTCATGTGACATCTGATGATGTCATCAGGTGAACAAAGTCGACTGCAGAGTTTCTGCACAGAGAAAAAAAACTTTTTGGTTTTTAGATTATTGAAGTTTTCAAACTTATTGTCCCTTTAACGAATTTATTGACTTTTAAGGCATTTGTTTTCAGGATATTTAAGATTTTTAAGATTTATAACTTGACTGTGTGAAGTGAAGTTCTATAAGTTTACCTGTTTTTGTTTTGCGTTTGAGTTTTGAAGTTAAAGAACTTTTTGTGTTCAAGTCTTTTGGTTTTATTAGTTTGGGTCATTCAGTTTCAGCTCTTTCGTTTTCACTCTCTTTTACAACTACATCCAGCTTGAGTCATTCAGGGCCCTAAACTGGCCCCAAAGGGCCCCAGATCCACCACCTGCATTTAAACATTTGAGATCATTTGTGGACACTTTTAAGAATCATGTTGCCTCTGTAAAGAGTTTCATCTTCCAACCTGCTGAAGCTCTTTCACATTTGTTCTCAGAGGTTGTAGAAACAGAAAAATAAAGACATGAACTAATGGGACCAAACATTTGTACTGTGCTGCCACCTGGTGGCCTCACAGCTCCATTGCCTTTGTTTTCCACCCTGAATTCAAAGTCTTTCAGCCACTCGGACTTTTGTTCACTTTCTCTCTTTTGTCCTGCTCAGATCAACGTCGCTGCTCGAGGAAACGCCGCCCTCGTCCTCGCCATCGACAACGCCAAGCTGGCCACCGACGACTTCAAGCTCAAGTGAGTGTCACACCGCTGCCTTCAACATCCACTGGACGAAGACCTTCAGTACAAGTAGTAATACCACAGTGTAAAAATACTCGGTTACAAGCAAAAGTTCTGCTTTGAAGAATATTTGAGTTCATTTCATTTCAAGTGTCAAAAGTAAAACTGCAGAGCGACTCTTTCAGAACAATTCATACAGTCGTTCATGTGTTCATCATGTTGCAGCTGGTAAAGATGGTAAACAGAAATACTCAAGTACAGTACTAGAGTACATGTACTTAGTTACATTCCATCACTGTCAACATTGAGTCTTCCCAGTCACTTCATCATTCAGCCGAGGGTCCTGAGCTCGTCCCGCTGTTTTCCAGGTACGATAACGAGCTGTCGATGCGTCAGTCGGTGGAGGCCGACATCGCCGGCCTGAAGAGAGTCCTGGACGAGCTGACTCTGAGCCGGGCCGACCTGGAGATGCAGGTGGAGAGTCTGAAGGACGAGCTGATCCAGCTCAAGAGACACCACGAGGAGGTGAGTCCGACAGAACCGAGAGAGAAAAACAAGCCAACAGATGGAAAGACAGAAGTGTAACCGGGTTCTTCCTGCAGGACCTGCTGGCTCTCAGGGCCCAGATGGGAGGCCAGGTGAACGTGGAGGTGGACGCCGCCCCTCAGGAGGATCTGTCCGCCGTCCTGGCCGGAATCAGAGAACACTACGAGAGCGTCGCCGGCAAGAACCGCAGAGACCTGGAGTCCTGGTTCCAGGCCAAGGTGAGTCCTGCTGACTGCTGCCCCCTGCTGTCCAAAATCAACTCCCACTACTGTCACACCAGAACCACAGATCTGTTGATCTGTTAAGTTTTCGTCTCTAAACTGAAAGTTATATCGGATCAATAACTGCGATGATTTTGGCTCCACAGACGGCCGAGCTGAACAAAGAGGTGGCCGTGAGCACCGAGACCCTGCAGACGTCCAAGTCTGAGATCGGAGAGATCCGACGAACTCTTCAGACTCTGGAGATCAAACTGCAGGCTCAGATCAGCAAGGTGAGCAAACACACACACAAGCACAGTTTATACATGTCGTTACGGGTTCAAACGTTTGTCATTGACTAGATGTGTTGAATAACTCTGTAAAAGAAGAACGTGAACTAACGTAGTTTGACTTTGACACTTTAGCCTTAAAGTCACTCGTCCCTGTTAATGTGACCTGAAACTCCAGAAACTGACTGAAGTTCAAAAGTTTCATTCTCGACGTTTTCAACTATTCATGCGTTTGTTTTCCTTCTGAGCTTCGAAGTGAATGAACAGTGTCAGAGATTGTTGGACCGGCTGACCTGACTGTCCCCCTTCCTCCTGGACAGAAAGGAGCTGTGGAGGCGACTCTGGCCGAGACCAGGAGCCGCTACGCCAACATGCTGGCCGGGTACCAGGGCCAGGTGGGGGCGCTGGAGGAGCAGCTGGCCCAGCTGAGGGCCGACCTGGAGAACCAGAGGGTCCAGTTCACGAACCTGCTGGACATCAAGACCAGGCTGGAGCTGGAGATCGCCGAGTACAGGAGGCTGATGGACGGAGACGCAGACAGGTGGGAAACTGTCTTCCACCACAATCCACAAGAAGAAAAAGTTGTTTAATGTCTCACGTTGTAAAAGCACCTGTTTCTCTTCTTCATCTTCATCCCTCTGTCTCCTGTCTCCGCAGCACCGTCAGCACCACCAAAACCACCCGGGTGGTGACCATCGTCCAGGAGGTCGACGCCTCCGGAAAGGTGTTGAGCACCAACGCCAACTAGACCAGAAACAAAGCGCAGACCGCTGCGACCGGTCGCACACTGTCGCCGAGTCCGTCTGAGGTTCTGCAATAAAAATGAAGTCTGACATTATTTCTGTGCTTCGTCTGCTTTTATTTCACATATGAAACGTTTGCCATATTTTTATGGGCTTTGAGAAGAAAACTTATTTTCAGGCAGGATATGAAATGAAGGAGACAACAGTGTCAGAGGATATTCATTACGGCCTCTTGTTGTGAAACATTCGGATCAGTTAAACCTCAGATCAGCAGCAAAAATCATCAGGCTTCAAATGTTTCCAACTTCACTGGAGACACTGAGTCTGTGTCAAACTGTCAGAACAACAGAATCACTCACAAACAGACTCCACCCAGTCATGTGTTCACAAAGTGTTGAGCCAACGGTGTGGGCTTCATAGATAATTGGCGGACTTTCTGGGGAAGACCTGGTCTGATTAGGAGAGACAGCATCCATCCCACTTTGGATGGTGCAGCTCTCATATCTAGGAATGTGGCCGAATTTCTTAGTGGACCAAATCCGTGACAAATCAGGGTTCAGACCAGGCGGCAGAGTTGTAGTCTTACACACCTCTCTGCGCTTCCACTAGGACAGTTACTCACCCAAAAACAGATAGAGACTGTGTCTGCTCCCAGACCACTTCAATTCACTAAATCTAAAACTAACAGGAGATGAGTTGTGCATAAAAATGTAATAAAAATTAACACTCCTGCAGAAACAGTAAATAGCAGGAGAATTAAATGTGGACTCTTAAACATCAGATCTCTGTCCTCCAAAGCTGTATTAGTAAATGATCTAATATCAGATCATCATATTGATTTATTTTGCCTTACTGAAACCTGGCTGAGCCATGATGAATATGTTAGTTTAAATGAAGCCACTTCACCCAGTCACATTAATTCTCACATTCCTCGAGACTCTGGCCGGGGAGGTGGAGTTGCTGCTATATTTGACTCCAGCCTCACAATTAAACCTAAACCTAAACTCAATTACAACTCATTTGAAAGCCTTGTTCTTAGTCTTGCACACCCAGCCTGGACAACTCTGCAGCCAATCCTATTTGTTGTAGTGTATCGCGCTCCTGGTCCATACTCTGAATTTTTATCTGAATTCTCAGAGTTTTTATCAAGTTTAGTCCTAAAAACAGATAAAGTAATCATTGTAGGTGATTTCAACATTCATGTTGACGCTGAAAATGATAGCCTTAGTTCTGCATTTATGTCACTATTAGATTCAATTGGCTTCTGTCAGAGTGTTCATAAAGCCACTCATTGTTTTAACCATACCCTCGATCTTGTTCTGGCTTATGGCATTGAAATTGAAGACTTAATAGTCTTTCCTCAGAATCCTCTTTTATCAGATCATTATTTAATAACTTTTGAATTCCTTTTACAGGACTATACACCATTAAGGAAATATTTGTACTCCAGATGTCTATCTGATAGTGCTGTTGCTAAATTTAAGAAAGTGATTCCATTGGCATTTAATTCAATGCCATGTCTAAATTTAACGGAGGACTCCAACACTAAATTTTGTCCCTCCCAAATTGATTATTTTGTTGATAGTGCTGGAGGCTCAATGCGGTCCACTCTTGATTCTATTTCGCCTTTAAAAAAGAAGTTAATAAAGCAAAAGAGGTTAGCTCCATGGTATAGCCCAGAAACTCAGAAATTAAAGCAAACATTGCGTAAGCTGGAAAGGAAATGGCGTTCTAACAATCTGGAAGAATCTCACCTAGTCTGGCAAATCTGTCTTAAAACATATAAGAAGGCCCTTCGCACTGCCAGAGCAGACTACTATTCAAAATTAATAGAGGAAAATAAGAACAACCCCAGGTTTCTTTTCAGCACTGTAGCCAGGCTGACAGAGAGCCATAGCTCGATTGAGTCCTCTATTCCTATTGGCCTCAGTAGTAATGACTTCATGAACTTCTTTAATGATAAGATCCTAATTATCAGAAAGCAAATTCTTCCTGTCCTCCCATTCAATAATGACTTGTCCTCAAATATGGGATTCATACAAACAGCTGTAAAAGCTGATGTATATTTAGACTGTTTCTCTCCAATTGACCTTAAGCGGCTGACTTCAATGATTTCTTCGTCAAAGCCGTCAACCTGTCTTTTAGATCCCATCCCAACCAGGCTGCTGAAAGAAGCCGTACCTGTTATTGGCACTTCTTTAGTTGACATGATCAATCTGTCCTTATTAACAGGCTATGTACCACAGTCTTTTAAAGTAGCTGTAATAAAACTTCTTCTTAAAAAGCCGACTCTTGATCCTGAGGTACTGGCAAATTATAGACCTATATCTAACCTTCCCTTTCTCTCGAAGATCCTTGAGAAAGCAGTGGCTAACCAGCTTTGTGACCATTTACAGAATAATAGTCTATTTGAGGATTTTCAATCAGGATTTAGAGTTCATCATAGCACAGAAACTGCTCTGGTGAAAGTAACAAATGACCTTCTTGTTACATCAGACAGAGGACTTGTCTCTGTTCTCGTCTTGTTAGATCTTAGTGCTGCATTTGACACCGTTGATCATCAAATCCTGTTGCCGAGACTGGAAAATTTAATTGGCATTAAAGGAACTGCACTAAGCTGGTTTAAGTCCTATTTATCAGACCGATCTCAATTTGTACTTGTCAATGATGAATCCTCGAGACACTCTAAAGTTAACTTTGGTGTTCCACAAGGCTCTGTGCTTGGACCAATCCTGTTCACCTTATATATGCTTCCCCTAGGGAACATTATCAGGAAACACACCATCAGCTTTCATTGCTATGCAGATGATACCCAATTATATCTGTCAATTAAGCCAGACGAAACCAACCAATTAGCTGAACTTCAGGCATGCCTCAATGAAGTAAAAACCTGGATGGCCTGCAATTTCCTATTGTTAAATTCAGACAAAACTGAAGTTATTGTACTTGGTCCCAAGCACCTTCGATGCAAATTTCTAAAGATATCAGTTCTCTTGATGGCATTGCATTGGCCTCCAGCACTACTGTTAGGAATCTAGGAGTAATCTTTGATGAGGATTTGTCCTTTAATGCTCATATAAAGCAAATTTCGCGGACTGCCTTTTTTCACCTACGGAACATAGCAAAAATCAGGCATATCCTGTCTCAAAAAGATGCAGAAAAACTAGTCCATGCATTTGTAACTTCTAGGCTGGACTACTGCAATTCTCTTTTAGCAGGCTGCCCCAAGAAGCCGTTAAAGACTCTCCAGTTGATCCAGAATGCTGCTGCACGTGTACTGACAAGAACAAGAAAAAGAGATCATATCTCACCCATTTTGGCTTCTTTGCACTGGCTCCCTGTCAAATCAAGAATTGAATTTAAAATCCTTTTGCTCACCTATAAAGCTCTTAATGGTCAAGCACCATCATATCTTCAAGAGCTCATTGTACCCTATTTTCCCAACAGAGCACTACGCTCCCAGAATGCAGGATTTCTATTGGTTCCCAGAATCTCCACAAACAGATTTGGAGCCAGAGCCTTCAGTTATCAAGCTCCTCTCTTGTGGAATCAGATCCCAGTCTGGGTTCGGGAGGCAGACACCCTTTGCACATTTAAGAGTAGGCTTCAAACCTTCCTCTTTGACAAAGCTTATAGTTAGGGTTGGTCCAGGCGAGCCCTGAGCCATCCCTTAGTTCTGCTGCTATAGGCTTAGACTGCTGGGGACTTCCCACGATTTACTGAGGTTCACTGCTCTCTCTCTCTCCTCCACCTGCATCCATTCATAACCCATCAATGCCTCGTACTAATCCAACTTCTTCCCTCTCTCCTAGTTCTGTGTCTTCTCTCCTGTCGCTTTCTGCAGGTTCTTGTGTTACTGGATCCCCAGAGTCCGGACCCATGTTTACAAGCCTCTGACTGACAATGTGTCCCCGTTCAATACTGCTGTTCAATATGTACACGCCTGTGGATTATATTGCTGCTTGTCCACCTCTCTCTCTCTCTCTCTCTCTCTCTCTCTGTCTCTGTCTCAACCCAACCAGTCGTGGCAGATGGCTGCCCATCACTGAGCCTGGTTCTGTCGAGGTTTCTGCCTGTTAAAAGGAAGTTTTTCCTCGCCACTGTCACATCAAATGCTTGCTCATGATGGGAACTGTTGGGTCTCTATATGTTGTCGGGTTTCTCAACCTGCTCTGTATGTAAAGTGCCTTGAGATAACTGTTGTTGTGATTTGGCGCTATACAAATAAAATGGAATTGAATTGAAATTGAGCCTTTCCGACCAGGATCCTCTCACCTGTCCCCAGTCCACAGTCCGAGAGCAGACAATGATCACCTTCTGTTTGATTCATGTTTTAGCAGCAGATGGCGCCATCAGCAGCTCGTCAGCTTTTCCTCTGGGACTTGACAAAATATAGGAAGAATTCAAGATCAAGATTCAACCAATAAACTGTCACAAGCACGAAAAGACCAACGGTGCATTTTCAAACAGACTGAACAGTTTCCTGTCCGAGCTGGCGACTGTGGAGCCGCAGCTCACCTCACCACAGGTGAGGACAGGTGAGGACAGGTGAGGACAGGGGAGGACAGGTGAGGACAGGTGAGGACAGGGGAGGATAGGTGAGGACAGGTGAGGACCGGGGAGGACCGGGGAGGACCGGGGAGGACAGGGGAGGACACGTGAGGACCGGGGAGGACAGTTGAGGACAGGGGAGGACAGGGGAGGACAGTTGAGGACAGGTGAGGACAGGGGAGGACAGGGGAGGACAGGGGAGGACAGGTGAGGACAGGGGAGGACAGGTGAGGACAGGGGAGGACAGTTGAGGACAGGGGAGGACAGGGGAGGACAGGTGAGGACAGGGGAGGACAGTTGAGGACAGGGGAGGACAGGTGAGGACACGTGAGGACAGGGGAGGATAGGTGAGGACAGGTGAGGACCGGGGAGGACAGGGGAGGACAGGGGAGGACACGTGAGGACAGGGGAGGACAGGTGAGGACAGGGGAGGACAGTTGAGGACAGGGGAGGACAGTTGAGGACAGGGGAGGACAGGTGAGGACACGTGAGGACAGGGGAGAACACGTGAGGACAGGGGAGGACAGGGGAGGACAGGGGAGGACAGGTGAGGACCGGGGAGGACCGGGGAGGACAGGTGAGGACAGGTGAGGACAGGGGAGGACAGGTGAGGACAGGGAACTGGACCTGAGATGAGTGAATGAACCTGCAGCTCAGGGTTAGTTCAGACGACCGGAGGACTTACAGTGAGGATGACGACGGCGTCAACAGGAGGCCGAATGTGACGGACAGACAGAGGACTTTATTCTGTCTGTCTGAATGTGACGGACAGATGAAACTGTCACACACACTTTCACAGTGTGAGATCGTAACAGTGAAACAGTGAACTGAAGAGTTGGTTTGATGATAAACATCATGTGTGACCTGTCACCTCTGACATCATCTGATCATGCGACTGGAGGAAAAGGCTGCAGATGTTTGTGCTTCTGACTGATGACACTTATTTTGACCATGAATCTGACTGAACGTCCAAACAGATAGGCTTCAGGCAAAAGGTCCCAGTTTTCCTTCAGAGTTTTTAGATTCGTGAGAAAAAAGCCCAAACGTTCATTCTTCTTCTGTGACCTTTGTGTGTATGTGTATGTGTTGTGTAACCAGAGAACATTCCAGCGTTTCTCTCCTGACACTCACGTTGAACCAGGCAGTTATAAAAATACTAAACGCCTTCAGAGTTGAATTATTTATTGATCTGTTATTGAAAAGCTGTT
>JBBMOC010001659.1:0-10738 GCA_037975185.1 Centropyge bicolor
AATGTCCGTCTGTGCCTCAGGGTCTTGAAGAAAACATGGGATACCTGATAGGAGACTGTTTGTTAGCAGCATCTTTCCTGTCCTACATGGGCCCCTTCCTTTCGAACTATAGAGATGAACTGCTTGCCATCTGGATGAAGGAGGTGAGACACACACACACTTCATAAAAATACATATTCTGATGTGCAGTACAGTGAAAAACGTGCCATATATTTGTACTCTCTCTGCCATTACTTGCAAGTCACGAAGGAGAAATGTCCTTTTAAAATCTTTACAAATGTATGGCTGTATTTCCAACAAAGCCCATGTTTTAACACTCTTTTGTTTTTCTCTTTCTTCTCCCCCTCTTTCTTTCGCTCTTGCTCTCTGTTTGTCCCCTCCTCAGGTACGGGACTTAGAGATCCCATGCCCACCAGGGTTCAATTTTGCAGTTTTTCTGTCCAGACCCACAGTGGTGAGGGACTGGAACATCCAGGGCATGCCCTCTGACGCATTCTCTACTGAGAATGGAGTTATAGTCACCCGCGGCAACAGGTCAGTACATGTAGACACAGTTCATTCTTAAGCATTCTTAAGCAAGTTAAATGCTTTTGTGTTTGTTGTTTTTGTATATGTATTTGGTTGAACTCACTGTACAATACATGTTTCATACTGTAATTAAAAGCTGACTTGCTTGATTTCTTTCCCTTCTATCAAGATGGCCGCTGATGGACCCTCAAGGCCAAGCTCTCAAGTGGATCAAGAATATGGAGATGAAGAGAGTAAGTCTTGACTCAGCCACTCTTATTTTGATTCCTATTCAATTATTGCCTCATTACTGTTGGAACAATTTGAAGATTTCCTGGAGAAAAATCTTTTCAATTTGAGTACAGTAAGTAGTAAATACAGTGTGTTCAAACAGCAGCAAAGGTAAGGTTTTTCCCTGTTCAAGTGGTAATATACTACCTCAACTTAAAAAAGATAATAGATAAAGAACATCAGGTTTGTGGTTCTAAGATGCAGATTTGTTTGTTGAGTAAAACCCAAGAATCCCTCTGGAAAGACTTTTACGAGGCAAAGTTACACAAATTATGCTGTAAAACTGCTTCTTAATACTGGCCCAAGGAAAGGAATTTAATTCATAATGGGGAGGAAACATTTTGTTATTTGACCAAGGAAGTCATACCATTTAACATCATACCAACTTCTGCTTTTCTGCCTTAAAGTGAATCCACGCTATCGCAGAAAAACAAGGGTCTGACACAGCATGTTCATCCACGCAGTGCTTCCAACTCTGGAACTCCCAGTGGCGCAGCACTAAATGTTGCTAGCAGCAGATTACTGCCTTTCAGAGACTCAAACTGTGCGTTTGTATCAAAGCTGGTAGCTGCATCCTCCTTCTGATATTTCACCAAGCAAATGAATTTTTTGTCTGGTCTCCATATGGGGCCAGTTTGTTATTTCAGTGTTTTCAATTCAAATCCAGTTTTTCGTCCCCATTTCACTTCAAACAATAGTGAACAGCAATTGGCTGTGGCGATAAAGGTCATGTGTGTAGGGTGTGAAAGTAATAGACTTTGTCAAACTGCTGTGACTGAACTTCTGTTTTCCCTCCACAGCACCTCTTCTCTCTCTCCTTTCTCCTCTTTCTCCATTTCTCCAATTCCTTCTTACTGTGTGTGCTATCTAGAAGGCTTTTTCCTTTTTGCTCTCTCTGACCTTTCACTTTCTTTCTCTCTTCCTACAAATCTTTGCTCTGTTGTCACAGCATGACATTTAGGGGTAATTGAACTGGAGCAGTTAAACAGCAGATTGCAAGCGCAGTGTTTTTGAGTGATGTTTTTGTCAGTGTCAGTCAATTCCTCATGGCTTATTAAGCTTTTCTGGGCCTGTTTGTCTCTCTAAATCTATGTTCCTCCTTTTGCCAGGTTCCTTATTTTGGAATCACACTTTTTAACTCCAGAATTTGCTACACTATGGTGATATGCCGTATTTGATTTAGTATAAAGATATCATGTACTCTCACACTGTTCGTTCCACCTTTAAAAAAAAATTGCAGTTTCCCACCATGCTCTGCATTTCATTACAGGACAAACTATGTACTATATGAAAAAGCAGACTGGTCCTCTGTAGCAGTAGGGAGAGAACTACAAACTTTTATATTTGTTTATGAATGTCTCCTACTAAAGCTTATTTGTCTTTCTGCCCTCCTTGCATGTATGTGTGTCCACATGTGCAGGGTCTGAAAGTAATAGACTTTCAAATGCCAGACTACCTGCAGGTGCTGGAGAATGCCATCCAGTTTGGGAATCCTGTTTTGCTACAGAATGTCCAGGAGGAGTCCCTGACTCAGATAGGTCAGACACACACACACATGCACAAATTCACAAATTACATTTCTAAAGAAAATATTCAGTCAAGTATGGAGGATTCCTGAATCCATTGTGTGTATGGGGGTACATTTGTGTGCACTTTTTCCAGGTGGAAAGCTGCTGTTGGAGTACAGTCCAGACTTCCGTTTCTACATCACCACCAAACCCTCTAACCCCCACTACACACCAGAGATTTCTACAAAGACTACCATAGTCAACTTTGCTGTCAAGGAGCAGGTGTATGTTTGTGTATGTGTGCATGTATGTCTGTGAATGAATATGTGTCATTCTACAGTTTTGGCTCAAGTTCAGTATTGTGTATTATACTCTAACACTCTACACCTGAGAATCCTCATTTGTGTGTCTGCCTTTAATTGTCTGTTTGTGTAAGGGGATTGTGTGTGTCTTCTTGTGTATGAGCAGGGTCTAGAAGCCCAGCTACTGGGAATTGTGGTGCGTAAGGAGCGTCCAGAGCTAGAAGAACAGAAGGATTCATTGGTGATCAGCATTGCCGCTGGCAAGAGAAGCCTGCAGGAGCTGGAGGACGAGATCCTTAGGTTGTACAGCTCATTTTTTTCATGCCTGTATTATTTTTTACATATTATTAGTAGTTGTAACAGTGCTAGTAACAGTAATAGTGGTAGCGTTTGTTGTCATCCTGGCAGTGGTAAAACACATTTTAAGTTGTAGTTGCAGCACGACCCGCCTCCCAAAGAACCACTGATTACATGTATGGAAGTCAAGATTTAAAAAGGTCATAAAGAATAGAACATTCTTTTACTAGTCTTCAATACAAATAGTCTACAGCAATGACTTTTCTTCTACTGTTGCTACTAGTCTTAGCAACCACATTGCTTTATCCTATCAACTACTGTTAGTTGTTTATTAGCACCTCAGCAACATTAACACTCTACTCACTAATGCATTTCAGTTTGCTTTTCCAAATGTAGGAAGTGTTTTGTTGCATTTATTCAGGTTCTTTATGTTGTATTTCCCTGACTCTACCAGGCTCCTGAATGAGGCGAAGGACTTTAGAATTTGCCTCGCATTCAGCCACAAGTTTCAGTGACATGTTCAACACTTTGACATGTGGACTGGAGGAGCCAGGGATCAAACCACATACACTGCATTTAGTGGACATGGTAAATTGACATGGTATGATAACTGTCAATTTTCATACTGGTTTACTGCTGCAACCCTATTAGATTTAAAAATGTAATGTATACTATAATTCAAAATTTACTGTTGACTGAGAAATACTGTAGTATCTCACACCTCAATGCTACAGTAGCAAGTAACTGTGTCCATTTTTCAACAGGAATTGCTTTTGATATGATCAGTCAGAAACTATGGTTGTGGACGTACTCTAGCTAACTCAGTGTGTTATCCTGCAGGTACACGTGTCGTGGTCTGTTCGTCCACAAGCTGCTCTTCAGCTTTCAGATGTGTGCCAAAATCCTGGAGGTGGCTGGCAAACTCAACATGGATGAGTACAGCTTCTTCTCCGAGGAGGACTTGTAAGAAAACACAGAACACATACAAACATCTTGTTTTTTCCTATTTTTATTTGAGATAATCCAACTACTTTCCCATCAAAGACAGCTCCTGCATTCACAGTGTCTTTCCCCAAACTTGCCATAGGCATTAGGAGATATGTTTGTGTTGGCAGGTTATGTGATCTATTTATTGATACACTGATGGAAGGATAGTTTGACTAATGATTAATTGATGAGTGTGTTTATAGGTACTTGATAGGGAGGATCAGATGGACAACCCCTGTGCCAATTGGCTGGTAGACTCCAGCTGGGACAACATTGTTATGGTTTGGGTATTTTTGTGGTTCCTTGTAGTTTATTTGCTGTGCTTTCTTAGTTTTGTCTCCAGTGTTTTCTGTTTTGAGATTGTTTCTTTGTCTTTTTGATCAGGTTTGCTTCAGTGGTTGGGGGCGTGGTCTCAGGTGCAGGGGTCTTCCCTCTCACACCTGCATCCCATTCCACCTCGTCACCTCTGCTTAAATACTTCTCTCATTCTCCTCTCAGGCTGCAGATCGTCGAGATGCCCATGTCCATGTCTTTGTTCCTGTTTCTCCAGTCATTCCCTGTGCTTTAGTGCTTCTAGTTCTTGTACCTCCAGCGTTTATTACTCATGTTCCCAATGTTTCCTTGGATTGTCTTTTCTTTGTTCTTCATCATCTGCTCCACCGATACCTGCTCCACCAGAACATCTCCTGCCATCCTGCCTCAGCACCCACAGCCCGGCCTCCCACCACCGCCTCTTCTTTTGTTCCTTGTGAGTCCTGGAGTTTTTTGTGTTCAATAAATCCCTTTCTCTCAGTTCCCCCTGGTCTGTGTGTTGCTCTTGGGTCCAGCAAAAACCAAACCTGTGACAAACATCACAGAGCTGGATAAGCTGCCCAACTTCCATGGCATCATGGCCTCCTTTGAATAGTACCTCCGAGACTGGAACCTTTGGTTCACCAGTGCTGAGCCAGAGAAAGCTACACTACCAGGTCTATATGTGCTATGGGAGGTTTTTGTTTTTCTTTTGTACTAAGAACAAAGAAGTAGAAGTGTACTCTACTGACAGAGTGGCTGCATTTGTTCATGCTGCTGTGCTTTGACATGTTTCAAGTATTTGCTAAAGTATGACACTGTCACAATAGAGAACGTAGAGTTAATGCTTTCTGTATTTGATTTGTGTGTATACTGTATATTATGCCCATGTGATGATGAATATGTGTATTCTCCTCTGCTATTTCCGACAACTGAGGATCTATTAATGGTTCACTGAGGAGTAGCCTTGCTACACAATTGCTTAAGTATAGTTCTTTCAGTCTTTCCCTGCATAATATCCTTTGTTCATGACCCTTTTCACTTCTTTTCTCACTCAACCCTCATAACAATCTAGATCATGTTTATAATACATGTCCTTCACCCCAGAATTCCCTGCTTTTAACGGCCCTCTCTGTTTTGCTTTCCTTCTAGGTGAATGGGAGAATAATTGTAAGGTAGAGGAATCCACCTGCAGGACTCCTGATCTTTGTTCTGTCTCCCGGGGTGGACCCCACAGGAACCCTTCTGCAGCTAGCAGAGGCCTCTGGCATGAGCAATCACTTCCATGCTCTCTCTCTGGGCCAGGGACAGGCACCAATTGCCAAGAGCATGATAGAGGTGGGTGTCAAGAACGGTACGCACCATGTTTGCTCTGTCTTCTGTTTCTGATTCAATCTTTTGCTTCACTGTTATTTGTTCTCCCACAAGTTTTTCTTTTACTGTCTAAAGACACTTGTGTTCCTCTTTTGGTCACCCCGAGACTACGCAAACACACAAAAACAACTAGACATGACATAAAAAAAATCTCAACAGGTTATATCAGCTTATCTTAAGCCCTCTTTTCTCTGCCCAGATCATTGGGTGTTCCTTGCCAACTGCCACCTCTCTCTCTCATGGATGCCTGAGTTGGACAAGCTGGTGGAGCAGCTACAGGTGCAGAAGCCCCACTCAAACTCTAGACTCTGGTTCAGCTCTTCGCCACACCCAGAATTTCCCATAACCATCCTGCAGGGTGGCATCAAGATGACTACTGAACCACCAAAGGTGCTGGCGCTCATTCACACAAATTTTCAGACTTGCAATATCTACTGTGCAGACATATATACATGAGATATGTGGCAAGAAATCTCTTACTCATATTTAGCAGTAGGATATACATCCTATATATAACACCCTCCATAGTGTTAACGCCGCCCCCTATTGTCCTCAGGGGGTGAAAGCTAACATGAAGCGACTGTACCAGCTGGTGATGGAGGCTCAATTCGACCGCTGCTCAAGACCCATCTTCTACAGGAAACTGCTGTTCTCCCTCTGCTTTTTTCACAGCATCCTCCTTGAAAGGAAGACGTTTTTACAGCTGGGCTGGAACATTGTCTATGGCTTCAACGATTCTGATTTTGAGGTCAGGGCCTTAATTTGATACTGAAGGAAACAGTGCAGCTGTTGGAAAGAACGGAGCAAAAACAGAGAGATTACTCTCTTGTTTAGAAGATGTTGGTCGTGACTAGTGAATGATGCATTGAAGATGATCAGGATATGGTTATGGTAGAAATGATTGACTCAAATGTACAGATTTTCCTTGTTAATAATCTCCTCTAAATTACAAATATAGACTCAACTCAATCAAAAAACTCATCTTATACCCTGCTAAAGTGAGGCTCTGTTAGACTAATGAATAATAGTCAAATGAATGAAATACATTGAATCCCACCATTTGTTAACATTTCTTCCTATCCAGTCTGTTTTAACTGTTTCTGTCTACTTTGTGCAGAGGAAAATTTTGAATTTCAAAGTCAGTCTATTAAGATCATTACCGTGATGCCCCTTCAGGTGAGTGAGAGTCTGCTGAGTCTCTACCTGGATGAATATAAGGACATTCCCTGGGATGCACTGAAGTACCTCATTGCTGGGGTCAACTATGGAGGTCATGTCACCGATGACTGGGACAAACGTCGTCTGACCACATACATCAATGACTACTTCTGTGATGCTGCCATAAACCAGCCCTTCTTCAAGTAAAACACTAACACGTAGCATTTTTTTTTTTTTTTTTTTTTTTTACCACACTTTAGTGTACCAGTACAAATAAACAATTGTGTGTACTGCAGATGGACACCTGTCTAAACATTTAGATATCTTAGTCTTCAAATGCATTCAGTCACCCTGAAAAAACATTTTTCCCTGGTGGAAGCAAATTGCGGCTTCATCTGCCTGCATAAGTTCCTCGTAGGTCACGGGTCGCCAGCACCATCAAGTGGTCAGCCAGATTATGGCAACTGAAGAAATGCAGACACGTTGTTCGCACTGTCAGGAACCCTTAGCCCTCTGCTTTTTTTGTTTGCTTTATTGCTTGCACAAATGCTACATCCACTGCCTTCACTTTAAACCAACCACTAAAAAATATAAGGGGAAATATTTATTTAAAAAACATTCAGTGTGTCAGTTCAAACCAACACAGATCATACAAATAAGACTGTACACATACAAGTATATTTATAGAATATATTTTCGAGCACTCCGTACATTCAGGCAGAATGAGTTATAGGAGGGCCATTTGCAGGTGTAGTGAGGGACAGTGAGTGTCCTGTAGAAGCCAGTTCCAATACCTGCTAGCCATAGAAAAGAATACACTGAGGTATATTCTTGTCATTTATGTTGGAGTTTTTTTTTATTGCTGTACAAATCAAATTACAGTTGATGGGAAGAAAATAATCTATACAGGGAAATTAGGTCATGGATCATATTGGCAGGAAATAAATTGAGAGAACAATGGCTCCAACACTGTTCAGCAAACTGTTTGCAGCTTATTAATGGTAATGAAACACATCAAATGAAAATCTTTCTTTACAGCATGACAGGTTAGATGCATGTGTGCAGCACTAGCACTTTATATCATTAGGTGAACAGATGGGGCAATATATGTCCTGTCAACTATTCACATTCACCATTGAAGTTACATATGCAGATAAAATGAGTCCAGAACATGTAGATGATCTTTTTATTGTGTTGTATTATTGTTCACTATTTTTGAAATGTAAAATATGTATCACTTACTTTGTATTCTGTCAACCCCCTTTCATCTGTCAGGTTGTCCTCTTTAACCTCCTACTTCATCCCCCGTGATGGTCCCCAGTCCTCATACAAGGAATATATCAGCTCGCTGCCGTCCACAGAGCACCCTGAGGTGTTTGGCCAACACTTTAATGCCGAGATCGCTAGCCAGATCGCTGAGACCAGGACGCTGTTTGACACCCTGCTCTCCCTGCAGCCCCAGGTCACCAGTCCAACTGCTGTGGGGGTCAGGCCCAGTAGAGAAGAGAAGGTAAGGGGGAAGCAAGATGGAAGAAGGGGAGGGCGGAGATCATTAGTTGAGCAGAAATGCACAACTTCATGAACTGTCATAAGATCAGACAAACAAATTTATATCTACATAATATATATATAGATGAGCAGTATACTAGGCCATACTGTAAGTATCATCTCTATTGTAGATAGGGATTAATGTTAGTATCTCCATGTAGTTAGAACTTGGGAAATTCTGACTTACTTTCCTCTTTATATCCATATGCTCTATTTTGGAAATATAACAAAATCATCTACATACAAATACAAATGATTATGAAAAAAATCTCACCTGGTTTAAAAGTATTTAACTGCCCAAGGCATATGTTTTATATAAGAATGGACTTACTGTAATATTCCACCCCCTAAGTACATACAATAATAACAACGCTGAGATCGTGATCAGGTTGAATGGCATTAACTAGAAAGCCAGTCAAGCAAGCTGCAAGAAGAACCACAAAGTTTTTACTTGCATATTTTAGATGTTTATCACCGATGTCATGTCATCATGTAGCTTACTTAACATTTACCACAGTTAATCAGACTTCAGTTAAATCAGCAACAGTAAAATACTTCTCTCTCACAGTAATGTGGAGATCAGCCAAATGTTCATTCCAAGCAGGATTAACGTGTAACAATGCCCCGGTCATGCTCGACAACTGCAAGCTGTCTTGTTTTATCAGCAGTGTGCCTGACACTGTTTTCCTTTTTGTTTTTGTACTTTAGATTAGTTGTGACCCATGGCATTTCTGGTTGTTTTCATTGTGTTGTCTGGATATGTTTTTCATGTTTAGTCATGTCACCTGTCAACTCAGCTTGTCTTTCCAATATACACAGACATAATCAAACATAATTGGGGCTCGTGTGGGTCAATCATTTGCTTACACACCAGCTGGATCACATGCTGATCTTTTCAAGCACAGCATATAAGATTCCAACAAAGTCAGTGATTGAGATGACTGCAGTCATAGCTAGAGTGTCAGTGCCAGGTCTGTTTTTGAGGCAGTCCAGTCAATATTCAGAACAATTAGCTTAAAAAGGTTCTCTTCATGAAGCCATTGCCCATATTTGACAGAATTGCCCAGTAATGCAGAGACAGCCATATGGTTACACAACACTGGCAGATGGTTGTCATTGTAATAAGATACAGATCTAGGAATATGTGCTTCTATAAGGAGAACACTGCACTACAAGGTTTCAGAACGCTTCAGAACTGAATCATATTGTTGTGATCAGGATTTCATTTGTCTTTAATTGAAATAATAAGCATTCTCTTAGTCACTGACAGAGTATTCTGTTAGTCCTAGAAAAAGAAAAAAAAGCAAGCCAAACTCATTGTCCTCAATAGAACTCCCACCTGCTGATCCTGCTTAGGTGATACGTTTGATGACCTGTACATGAAAGGTTTTGCATTGAGGCTTAGATTTATCTTAAATAGTTTGTAGCCACTAAGGTTAAGCCAGAGATGACTGTTTTGTTTCAAGTTTAAGGGAGCCTTATCTCTCCAGATCCCTGTGAAGCCATCACTGATGCTGTCTTCTCCATTAACACACTGCCTGTTGTATCACAATGTCAGTAGATTTTCTCTGTGCTTTAAATGTTACAGTAGTGTAATGGTAACGTAACGTAACTATTATAAGTCCTCCAATTTTTTGCAGCTCCATGACCTCACTCCCTTGTTTCTTCACTGAAAACACTTATGTGCAGTTCCTTTGCAAGTCAACCTGACTCATCTGCTTTTGTACAATGTTTCATGTGTGTTTCCAGGTGTTAGAGCTATTGGCAGATGTTCGTGGGAAGATCCCAGCATTGATTGACTGCAAGGGCACCAGATCACTGCTCCAGGAAAACCCTTCACCTCTTAATGTGGTCCTGATGCAAGAGATCGATACAACTATCTGCTGGACACCATCATGTAAGAACTCTGTGTTTGTGTATGTGGGTGTTGAAACAGTTTCAAATGGGATAGGAATGTGTGTGACATTAGCCTGTTTTCCTGATAAAATGAATTGCAAGTGTCAGTTTATGGAGAATGGTGTTGAGCAATTCATGAGGTCTGGTCAAACCCTTCCAAGATGATTTACCAACATTGTTGGAAATGTACAAATGTCCTGACAGCCACAACTCAAGCAAATTAATAGCGCTTGTGTTTCCACATGAAATGAATGCATTGCAGAAAACAATCGCCCAATCACCGAGCCTGTTTGTTTCTCCTTCCATGTCTGAGTGCATGATACAGACTTGGAAGCCGTGATTACTAAACACCTGCAGTAAAAGGGGGTAAAAATGACAGATATGTGGCTGTAACTGTGTATATTTGTGTGGTAGTTCATCCCTTGTGGAGCTGGAAAAGGGGATCAAAGGCTTAGTGGTGATGTCATCCAGCTTTGAGGAGACCTTCCACTGCATCTATGACGCCCATGTACCACCGATGTGGGAGAAGGTGCCAGATACACACACACACACACACACACACACACACACACACACACA
>JBBMOC010001660.1:0-10738 GCA_037975185.1 Centropyge bicolor
GCTATTGTTTTTCTTTTTTGTCGATGGGATATTGAGACTTTTGGAATTTGGTCAATAGATAAGCTTTTGTGTGTGATATTCCCGGGAGAGCTGGGATTGATTGGAACAAGATCCTTTTGTTTGCTCCAATAAAATAAAAAACAATGCATTCGCTTTAAGTTTGTTGATGCAGCTTTGTGTTTTCGCTCACATCCATTATGGTTATAAATAGATTAATGGTCCTTTCTCCACTTTGCCATCAAGGCTCGTCTTTGTTGTACTGTAGAATTCTTTCTATGCAGCAGATGCAGTTATTCCTGTTATAATTGCTCAGCATTTATTGGGGATGTCCCTATCAAGTTTTTTTTTTTTTTGGCCCTGATCCTGGTCCTGAGTCCCATCTGATAATAATGTTTCACTAAATGACACAACTGCCCTCCACACACACGCTGGAAATGAGATAAGATGAGACTTAATTCATCCCAAAATACATTTTTTGTGCCAAAGATGCTCAGTACACATAATAAAAATAATTACACACATAATAGCCAAAGACATGTGGATGAGATAAAATAACAGCTGGAGACGATTTCGCACACTTTATTTCTCGCGAGCTGCTCGATGCAGATCCTGCAGAGGCCGACTGTCTTAAACATAGACTGTATAAAATATGGACGTAGTGTCCGTGACGTCACCCGTAGGTTTCTGAAGAGCAAAAATGAAGCAAATCGTAGTGCGTAGCCATCTTGGTAGCCTACCTCCGGTTACTCCAAATATGGACAAAGAGGTGGAGCGAGGGCGGAGCTGAGGCGGGTCGAATGAACGCTATTGGCTGAAAAAAAGCCGCTTTATTCGAAATAATCAAACTAGCTACGGCTAACCAGCTAGGTTAAAGGCTAAATATCGTTGCTAGCCAGCTAACCCCACGACGATCTCTTTCCCAAACTCAGTGACTAGAATTAGCCGGGGTGACGCCCTTTAGACCGTCAGTGGCTAGTTGTCAATCAAAGTGGCGCCACTTAGATTGACAGCTATGAATTGTGCATAATGATGTATGCTGTATATTTTAAACGAACGCCTTATAAAAAAATTCGCCCCCCCCCAGAGTTGTCATGGAGTAGAAAAACAGCTTATGAGACTAGAGCCATGTTTTGAACCAGGCTGTAAATATGTTTTTTTTTCTGTCATAAAATCAGACATTTTAACATGGGGCTCAAATGTAATTGACTCCCTTCTGCGGCCTGCTCTAGTGGTTATTCAAGGAACTGCAGCTTTTTTGCACTTCCGCATTGGCTTCATTTTTTAGTGCCGGAGGTTGCCGCTTGGTTTAAACTCAACACATGCATCCAATTGCTCTGAGCTCTCACAAGAAATCTCATTTGGCTGAAGAGTATATCTTATAGGTAATTCAAAGTTTGCATGGGAAAAAAGTTATAGAAAATATCGGCGGAATAAAAGACGTTTTTCAAGTGGCCACATCAAGCTCCAGCTGCTTGAAAAAAGTGTATACAATAAACCTTTCATCCTTCGGAGCGATGTAAATGACTTTTTGTAACGGCGCCACTTTGTTGTCAAAATGTCGTGGCAGAAATAGGTGTGAAATACTGCGCATTAGAGGGCGAGGTACGTACAGTATTTCTCCTTGCACGACTCCGGCAATTGTGGGCCTGTCACGCTCTCCAGCCGACGCGCGCTCGTGTACTGACAAGATCCATATTCAAAGCGCTGAGTTGTAGAAGCATCTGAAATTGAAATGTCAGGTTGAAACGAACATGCCTCGAATTAGAATGCGGAAATGGGAGAGACGAGCTATTGTGTGTGTTGACATTTTTGTTTGCATTGTGTTTACCCACTGTGTCCAATACCTCGATGCTCAGATTTGGTTGCTGCGTTTTTTTTCTACAGAAAATTGTCGGGCTTTTCTTCAGCCGAGTGTCGTAATGAGACTGCAGCAATGGCCTCATTCTCCCACACCTAATCAGTTATCTTGAGATCCGCTAATGTCTAGGTATCCTTCTCCCCGTGTGTGTGTGTGTGTGTGTGTGTGTGTGTTGTATAGCTGTAATCCAAAACAAGGCCTGATAAAATGAGAGGATAAAACCCAATTACCCAGTAGGTAGTCCTCAACCGTCTCCCATTTGTTCCAGCCATTTTCTCCTCTGTCTGCTCCTCTTTATCTCGACTTGTATGGTTTACTCAAAGACCACCCCGGCTGATTGTAATCTGTAGGTGAGAAGAAATAAGATGAAAAAAATGTGAAGACGAATCTGAAGTGATAGAGTGACCTGATCGATGCCGAGCGGCTGGCGCGCGGGGGGATTCTCTTCTCTCTTCGGTTTAATCTTCCAATGTGATGGTGGAGTTTGTGTGCGCCGGCGCTTCTGAGGGGACCAATTAAGGGACGGCAGGGCAGGAGCCTGAACTGCTGGCTCTCCTAATAGCCCACAGGCTGGAGTGGTCCTGATCCATAGTCAGTCGATAACACAGGCCGCCCTGCTCTCAGCCGATGAATGCCAACGATCAGGCGTGGCCAAAGCCAAATAACGTCTTTCGTGTTTGAAACTTTTCTTTGCATTTGTTATTAAAATGTTTCGGACAGTAAACTGATGTCATGGTTTATACAGCCCGATAGTGAACAAGCCTTTATTTATCCAGCAGGCGTGTGACCTTTGCAGAACATTTGTCTGAGAGCATGTGTGTGTGTGTGCTCATTTCGGTGTTTTCTGTCCTTATTGAATACACTGTTTATTGTGGCAGTGACATCCCTCTGCCTCCATGTTGACCTACGAGGTGTATGATCACCTAAAGGAGCGGTTTGTTTTTCAGGGCTAATGGAGAGCGTTGGTGTCGTGACCCGTCTCGAAGGGATTCTGTTCCCCTCGATGGGGAAGAGTCCATAATGTAAAAAAAATTTCATCAGTTAATCAATAGATATCATTTGCCAAGTTCTTGGACTGGTCCATACTGGTCTGTTGTTCAAGCCAATTACTGGTCGTATGTTCTTTGGTGGATGCTCGTCTATATTCAATGTATAGACTTAATATGATGTGCAGTTGTGCTGAAGATGTAATGGCTGATGTTGCTTCCTCTCACAATTTAAAATTTCTGCAATCGACCTGCTGCTGACGCATGAGAAGGGTTTGAGGAAGAGGGAGAGAAGAAAAGAGAGAGAAGGTTATCGTCAATAACACAAGCAGCTATTGAATGGAAGACTTCTATTTTTAAATTGTTTTGTCGGTTGAAAGGTCAGGTGTGTTTTGTCCTGGCTTCTGTACAGACCCAAAAAAAGTGATTTTAGTCAATTGGTTTCTCTTTCCAACATTTTGGTTCGGAGCAACATGTCTCCAAAATTTCTGTCCAGATTGTGAAGAGATTTGGTGTTCCTCAGAGAACGTACAGTGGTCTTCAGTTCTTTTAAATTACCTTCATCAGTTCAGCTTGTTTGTGTGTTAGTGAGCAGGGTTGTGGAAAAACTTCAGGCCCAAATTTGATGAAACTTGGTGGAAGGGTGCAGCACGAGACAAGGAAGAGCTCATTAAATTTTTGGGAGGCTAATTATTTTTAACATCCGTTTGCATTGCAAGATTTGGCCTTGGCGGGAATAAATACCATACATCTGAAAATCCAGTCGGTGGTCGTTAAGTTCAGGAGCGATGAAAAATAATTATACCCGAATTCACCCGTCGACACATGTGGTTGCTTAAACTTCATACAGAAGGTAGTCGTCATGGAGACTAATTCTGTATTTTCATTTTACAAATATGTGGAAAATATTTCCACTTAATAGATTTAGAAATATTTACTCTCTTTCCTTCCTAGTTTGAGTTGAATTTTGCAAATGTGCTTCCAGATAAATTCCAAACATTTTCTTGTCTTCATTTTCAGTCCTGTTCCCACCCAACCTCTGGCAGGCTGATGTGCCACGGCTCCATCATCGTACTTACTCGTGCACCCATCAAGACGAAATCGCATTTTTCCCAGCAGCACTATTCACGGTCCAACGCTCCTCACTGTCAGATCACTCCCCACGTCGCCATTTGCAGCTTGTGCTTCTAACATAATATGATAAACATTTAGAGGCTCTGGTTTGCGTGACAGAAGCACCGCTTTGACATCCACGCTCGCGTTCGCATTATTTCCACATGTCTCTCTCCACCGTGACGGATATGGGCACGTTTTTGTCCATAGCTGTGTCTTCTGTGTCATTTCTGAACAGCAGCCCATTAGCTCCTTCTGGGAATACTGACTACATTACTCTGCTGTTTTGTTAAGTG
The DNA here is from genome assembly GCA_037975185.1 of Centropyge bicolor. NCBI lineage: Eukaryota > Metazoa > Chordata > Actinopteri > Pomacanthidae > Centropyge > Centropyge bicolor. The sequence goes on from JBBMOC010001660.1 coordinate 4,254, forward strand.
GCGGGAGAAGCTGTCTACCTCACTCTTACCTACTGAGATTATGACAACCAGCCTCTTGTCTGAGATCCTGCACAAATTCTGAAAGGAGGAGGTGTCAGAAATGCACATTTTTTACAAGGCATCCTTGTTCTTGCTGAGGTGCAGGATGGAAAAATGAAGCAGTGCTCAGAGGCTTTGTTAAATTAAATAGTTGAGGTGAGATAAATTGCTCTGCTAAATGCTGTGGACTGTGGTAGTTGTCTGTACTTGCTCAATCAATGCTGCACGTTGATTCCCACAATACTATTTAGATTTATTTATGTCTAAGTGTTTCTGACTCTGTGTGTGTGTGTGTGTGGTGATTCTTTACTCGGTGGAGTCAGAGGAATCTCATGTGGCCTAATTGCGTTTGTTGGAGCTATTGATTTGTCTGCATCTGTTCGTTATTGTCTTTCCGCTCTGCATCATCACCAATTCATCTCAGTTTATGTCCCTCGCCCTCATTCCTTCGCTCAGCTCCTCAGGATTGTTCCACATGTAAAAATTGCTCGGTGATCCCTGACACCGTCGAGCAGATGTAAGACAAATATTGGTGTTTATCAGGCGTGTGTGTGCACCCGTCGATGCTTGTATCCTGAGTCAGCAGGTTTTTACCATAGACTGTATAAAATATGGACGTAGTGTCCGTGACGTCACCCATAGGTTTCTGAAGAGCAAAAATGAAGCAAATCGTAGTGCGTAGCCATCTTGGTAGCCTACCTCCGGTTACTCCAAATATGGACAAAGAGGTGGAGCGAGGGCGGAGCTGAGGCGGGTTGAATGAACGCTATTGGCTGAAAAAAAGCCGCTTTATTCGAAATAATCAAACTAGCTACGGCTAACAAGCTAGGTTAAATGCTAAATATCGTTGCTAGCCAGCTAACCCCACAACGATCTCTTTCCCAAACTCAGTGACTAGAATTAGCCGGGGTGACGCCCTTTAGACCGTCAGTGGCTAGTTGTCAATCAAAGTGGCGCCACTTAGATGGGGCTCAAATGTAATTGACTCCCTTCTGCGGCCTGCTCTAGTGGTTATTCGAGGAACTGCAGCTTTTTTGCACTTCTGCATTGGCTTCATTTTTCAGCGCCGGAGGTTGCCGCTTGGTCTTAAAGCAGCTTTGCATCACTATCAGCCTGACATTTGATTGGTTTGTTTATAGCGATCAATTAAAACACTCTTGATTCCAACTGTGTGGAGCATCAGCAGATACGCTCTCCATGGCGATTACACTCTCAGCATCTTTCACCCGTGTTGCAGCGAACGCTCACACGCAGTTCACTGTAATGGACTACCACGCGGCCTTTACAGGCTCAGATGGCGAGAGAATGACGGGGTGTCAGATGTTGTCATCTCGCTCGCCTCCTGCAGGTTTTCGCCTCTCAGCCTTGAAGCCCTCGGTTCGATAAGAGCTGGCGTTGCTGTCATGTGTTTTCTAATAACGCTGAAAGGGGAAGCCTTGGAGATAACTGCCCATCCACAATGCACCATTCAATGCCTCGCTGGCGAACTCAAGGGCATCGCCACAAAGGCAAGATTCACACTATACACCATTCACTTCAATGCCAAACCTCTCCCCCCACCCCCACCTTTCTCTCTCTCTCTCCCAGCATGCACCTATGGGCCGCACTTTTGTTTCCTTTTTTTCACAAACGCCCTCGTCCCATCATCCCTTCTTGTCGTCCACTCCTCCCTCGCAATCCCTCTCGATGTAATTTTGTTTCACCGGATTGTTGCCGTGACAAATGTTTTGCTTCTGGTATAATTTCTCAACTCACCTGACTGAAGGGAGAAAGGAGGGCTGAGCTCGGAGAGGCAGAACGAGGGAGCCCAGAAGAGAAAAAAAAGAGGAGAGAGAGATAGATAGGAGGGTTCCAGTGCAGAATACTTAAGTATGTCATGTTATCAGTAAGTGCCACAGCAGTTTGTCAGTAACAGCGAGCACCTGTCACCGCGCTCCCTGATGAATTAATTTCAAGAGTAATCAAAAGCAAATACATATTTAATGACTTTTGGATTAAAGTAGGGGTTTCGGTGTTTACGTGCACTGTGCGCCCCCGTGTTTTGACATGCAGACGCGAACACACTCAGGTGTCGTGTGAGAAAATGCGGAAAAATGAAAAAGCACATTCAGACGTCGGCGTTAATGTCGTTAATGCCTGTATTTTTTTTTTTTTTTTTTTGATTGTCTCACAAGGGAGGCTTCAACAGACAATGCTGATGTGGAGCTCATTGGAAACACATCAGAAATGACAAACGCAGGGAATCGGCAGAGGTGAACGTGTGATTGATTCCCTTGTTAGTGTGCAGCCATTACAGGCCTCATACTGTAGATCCCATGAAACATGTGCTGTCATGGCTGAGTCCACGGTCGCCATCATCCCTGTTAGCTTTGACATCGTCCACCTCTAATGGTTTGAGACCAATAAGCTGTGATGGTGAAGTGAAATCTCATATAAAAAAGTCCTGTTTCTCTCTCATGAAGCCGTTTTCTTCAAAGGTTGGTTGATAGTTGAGAAGCTGTTTGGCTCCATATTTCTTTTACAATTCTACAATTCTACAATTTCATTTAGCAGACGCTTTTGTCCAAAGCGACGTACATCTGAGAGTAAATACAACACAAGCAAGGATCTAGTCAGGAGAAAACAACCTGGATAAGTGGAAAAAAATCAAGGTTCAAGTTAGATAGGGCCTGCCTACAGGCAGTGAGGGGGGCATACATTGCAACATACAATTAGACTTTTTTTTTTTTTTTTTTTTGCGTGTGTGTGTGTTCATTTTATAGGAGTTTATCAAGGGTCTGGGTCTTTAGTCTTTTCTTAAAGACTGAGAGTGACTCTGCAGATCGGACAGAGTTTGGTAACTCGTTCCACCACCGGGGAACCACAGAGGAGAAGAGTCTAGTTATCGACCTCGGGCCCTTTTGAGGTGGTTGTATCAGGCGCCTTTCATTGGTCGAGCGTAGTGAGCGAGACGGAGTGTAGACCTGAATCAGGGTGTTCAGGTAGGAGGGAGCTGTTTTTGTTGTGGTTTTGTGGGCAAGTGTAAGAGCTTTGAATTTGATGCGGGCAGCAACTGGAAGCCTTCTTAAATCTAGAGCCTGTTTTGTGAAGCTAAGTGATGTTTGCACTCCCTCTTGCTTTAGCAGAAGAATTCCGCTAACACCCCAGGCTGCAGAGAGGGACTCGGCCCGGCTGTATTTCATGCAGCCCTGTCGGTTCTCAATGGCCATTCGGGGCTTTTGTGAGTGTCAGAGATGCAGGATGTGGTTTAGGAGTCCCTCTTGGCGTATGAAGCCGACATAATACCTCTCTGTAGCCATGCGTGACTGTATGTTGTAAAACCAACAAAGCTCTGTCATTCATAAAATAAAACAGAAAGTGGAAGTCCGCCGCTCTTTGAAGACGCCGCCTGTGTTCTTCAGAGGAAACGCTCGGTCCTGCATACAAAGGGGAACGATTCAGAAGAGCCGTCTTTGAGAAGAGCTAAGCTGGGAAAAAAAAAAAAACATTCAAATCAAAAGTTGAACTCGGAGATGGCAAAACCACAGCGAGCCCTGTGCAAACAGGCTATATTAAAGACTCATGCGTTTCCTTCATTTCACATTTCATGAGTCTATAAAAAAGCAGCATTCAGAGAGAAAATTAGCTGCATTTTCACCTGGCTTCCAAAAGGGTCGGTCAAAAACAGTTGTCGAGGGAAGAGAGATTTTTATTAAAACCACTGAGTGTCAAAAATGTTTGACTCCAGTTTTCTCTGGCGGCATTATCAAAAATAGATAATTAAAAAATCTACACATGGTGGAATAAGAAAAACAATCAAACTTAAAAAAATCACTGTTCTCAATGAGACATTTCATTTTCTATAAAAAGGATAAATAAACTGTGTATTTTGTTGAGCTGTGTAAAAACATAATCCAAAATGTTTCCAACAATGTTCAAGCCCAGAGAAATCTGTAATTCATTCAAGGTTATGGTGCATTTCATTTGACATCATATCCCCTTTGCCCCCTCCAGCAGTGTTGTACCCGAACGCGTTCAAAGAACGTTCGTTCATGAACTAACTCATATTTTGGGTGAACGTGAACGTCCCGTTCATTTTTGCTTGATGAACGTTAAATTGTGAACGCACTCATTCTGCTGTTTCTTGAACGGCACTCTGATTTCGTTCAGATTACGTTCGTGCCAGATTTCAAGAGCCCTCGGCGAAAAACCAAGCTAAAACAGTAAAAACACATGGTAAACGACCATTAAAATGTCGCGGATAACCACCCGATCTGGCAACCGCAAGTCCTGCCTGTCGCTCTACCAACTTCTTCATCAGCGGTCGTCAGTCTCGTCACAATTCATATGTGTGCGAGGAAGGAGGATGCGTTTACTGAGAAACTAATTCCCATACAGTCGGGAATTAGCTTGTAGCTCGTGGCAACGTAAAAAAAAAAAAAAAAGAACGAAAAAAGAACGAAATAGTTCATTTTGGGGAAGCATGAACTTTAGTTCACAATTTTGAATTATGAACGATGAACTGAACTAGTTCATTTTAAAAGGTTTGAACTGAACTTTTAACTAGTTCATATAGAAAATGAACTTTCCCAACACTGCCCTCCAGTTGGTTTACCCTCTGGGGAACAGGAGACACCAGGTGATACGTTCAGGAATGAGGAAGGAGGTCGTGAACGTGACCAAACATTAGTGTTAATTTTAATCCATTAACTTGTCTGTGAGAGTCAGACAGATTGTCATCGGTTCCCATGATCCCACATTACATCATCGTTTCATTATTTTCACTGAGAGGAGCAAAGTTTACACTCGACTGAACACGTTTATATTTATTTTATCGACGTGGTTCAGCGCCGCCATCGTGCCTGGATCACATGATCTCACCAGGCGGTAGGAACTGATCTGCTGGGTTTCCTCTGGTAGGAATATTTTAGTGGTTCAGGCAGAACAACCTGCTTCTTTGCTGAGCACAAAGAGTCAGCTCAGTGGGACATGAGACCTGTGTTCGGAGGAGCTGTACTACACCTATTCTCTCTGTTTACCTGGGCTGTCGCCTCCATTTTGTTTGTATCTGGCAGTGAAACCAGGACTTATTTGGAAAAAGGGGTTCAATAATAATAAGGTCAGAGTTCACTACAGAGTCAGTGCAGCTCGTCCCCTGTTAGACCCCCACAGCCGCCATCACTGAACACTGGTCAGCTGACACTAAACTGACACTGAGATTGGCTTATTCTTTTTACTTTACTGTTTGTGAACAATCGTGTTCTTACGTCATTGTTTCCATAGGAAGCAGTCTGGCAGAGTGGAGGGTTCAGGACTCAAGCGCATCACACAATTGCTGCTAGAATAGTCTTTAATGAAATCAAATTAAAGTCTTAACAAAAACTCACGTCGAGGCATGACAAAATCCAAGCAGAAAAACAGGCAAGACTTGGCGAGAGAAAACATGGACATGAACATGAATAGCGTGGTCGTGAAACGTGACGTGAAAAACTGGTGACGATCTGGCAAAACTAAACAGAAAACAACTGACTTAAATAGTGAGTGGTGGTAATTAGCTACAACAGAAAACACAGGTGACATGATGAGGTGGGTGTGGCTGGTAGGTGACAAGAATCAGAGACGAGACACTGGACATAGAAATATGACGGGCAGAACAGAAACCAAGCCACAGAGCTAGAACAGACAGAACTAAATACATGTGACAACGCAGGACAGGACAACGACATGAACAGGACTATGGCAAGGCATGAATCGAACAGAAAAAACTAAGGCTGAACAAAAACGAAGTCTAAACTAAAACCTGGGTGCAAAACTGTGACACAGTCTGGCTGTTTGCATTGTTGATTGTTGAAGAATCATCACGTATTTTCTCATCTGCACATGTTGTAGTGTGACTCATGACATATTGTTTGTGCACATTCTTCTTGCAGCTCCTGCAGTTTTGCCTGATGGCTGGTCATGTTTGTTTGATAAGAATCTGAATTAAAAACTCCAAACGATCTTTTAATGAGAGCGAGTTAAGCATTTGAGAAATCGATAGTGAAAATAACACAAACGTATGTGAATCACGAATATCTCATTTATTGACGTTCCTCCTGAGGGGGGGTTGAGTTCCTCCCCTCCTGCCAATTGACACGGGTTAATGGCTCGAACAGTTGCATTTAAATGTTTATCCATACCTGAGTTTGAGCGTCTTCTCCTGCTCTGGGTTATGCATGTGTAACTCTGATGAGGTTCCCCCTCCATCCAAGGCCTCCGCTCCATCATTAAGATAGATAACATCTGTTCGGTGCATCGATGTGGCCGCGTTCATTTAAAGACTACCTTTGTTTCACCTCACAGACGCAATGATCAATAAGGAGCTTTGCCTATTTCTGCTTCGTTTCATCTTCGCCGGTTTAGCTCACACCAACTCCAGCGTCTATGAAGCCAAGGCTCCTCCTACATACACATCTGTCATCGAGGAG
>JBBMOC010001662.1:0-10735 GCA_037975185.1 Centropyge bicolor
CTCTCTCTCTCCACTCTTTCTGTCCTACCTCCCTCTCCCCATCTGGATTCTGTGTCATTTATTTCAGCTTAACCCTGATAAATAAACCAGTGAGTACCTCTGCATTATTGAACACTTCGACATTGCTGTCTGCACGCGCTGCGCCGGCCCTGCGCTGTCCGACAATTAGACCACACACACACACACACACATGCACGTAGCCCCACCCTGTCCCAACATGCACACAGAAACATCAACCAAAACTTGCAGTTAAAGACAGACAGGGTTACACACACACACACACACACACACACACACACACACACACACACACACACANACACATACACACACACACACACACACACACAGTGAGACAGAGGAGGAGAGGAGACAGATGGACAGACAAGAAAGATAAACAGACAGACAGAGTAGAGGAAAACAATACCACGTCAAAGAGAGGGAAAATAAAGTTTGCAGAAAAGAGACTAAGACACCGTGGAATGCAAATGACTACCAGACAAGCACACACACACACACACACACCGACACAACGTTAACTTTGCCCCAAAACTCATAAACTTACCCAAAGACACACACACACACACATGCAAACATGCACAAACAGATTTATTCTTCTAGGTGTTCGTGCTCCAGTCAGCTCTTCTATTATTCATATTAGCGGGGGGTTGTTTATCTCTGCCATTGTGCGACGGCAAGCACCGGGCTCTCCGCAAAGCCCCGGGGGCCCTGCTCCCTAAACACACCGCTGGGAGTCATTCACGTACACCCACGGAGAAGTGCCTTCACGTCGGTCGCACATATCCATACACGCGTGTGCTGGCCGCATAGTCCCACACACCCAACACACACAATTTCATACCTGCATCTGTGCACACACACTGGCCCACATACACACTGCCATCTGTCTCAGTATGCAGCAACAACAACAACACTGCAGTCCCACAGCGACTGACCCGTTCACCACAACACATCTGACCGATCTTTGTGTGTGTCTTTTTAGGTATGTGTGTGTGTGTGTGTGTGGGCTATTTTCAGACTGTTTTGTGTGTGTTTACAACCACAAGCCCACTTGTATGCCAGTGTGTGTGTGAGTGCATATATTTATGAGAAAGCCCCAGTGTATGGCGATGTGAGCATGCATATGTTAGTGAAAATAACGGTGTGTGTGTGTGTGTGTGTGTGTGAAAGAGAGAGAGACAGACAGAAAGAGGGAGAGCAAAGGAGATCACTCGCATATGAGGTCATATGTATGTTGACTGTGAGCTTGCAATCATTCACTGCTGGTGTGCGACGTGGTGTGTGTTTAAACATGCATGTGTGCGTGCATCCGTTCGTGTGTGTGTGAGCGTGCGCGTCCCGCTCCCCTGAGAGCGGCAGCGGTGATTGAAAGTGACCGCGTTGTTTCAGTGTCACCCTGCAGATGAGATGCCATGTCTGTGAGTTAACTGACACTCACATCCCATTCGCATCAGCCGCATGCACAAAGACAGGCCTCCGCTCTGTCTGTCGTCATCTTCTTCTATCCATCCTTCGCACTTTTTTTCTCTCCCTTTCCTCCCCCCTTCTTTCCCCCCTTTCATCTCAGCACATGCATCTTTTAACTATTTCTTACTCTTCTCCCACATCCTCCAGCCTCTCTCCTCCCTGTTGTGACTCAGCCTCAATATGCCTTCACTTCCATCACTCAATCTCCAGAGGGAAAGACATCGGTTTGACGGCCAGCCAGGACTATTACTTCTAAAGTTATGCTTTAGCCCATTTAAATACAAGCTGGGTGGTGTTGGCCACTTTGGACCACGAACGTGATTAATATTAGTAAATTATAGAAAGGTATGTTCAAGCGTAATTTAATAACACTTAAAGCCATTTTGTTAGCCACTTAACATATTTTCTGATCATTTTTCTTCCCTCGTTTTTCTTCCCTCATCCAGGTCTGCAAATTTATTTTAATACCACATAATGTTGTTTTTGAAAAAATATGAAAAAATAACTCCGGCTGCCCCTTGTGCCTGAAAATTAATCTCTGAAAAGCTGCATGTTTAAGAAGATGTTGACCAAATTACAAACAAACCCGCAAAACCTCAGGATAATCCACAGACGTCAGTGAAGTGTTTTTATCTGAAAAAAAAAGAGTCCCTATAAAACATGATGACGACATGTACTGCGGATTATCCAGAACGACAACGACATTGTTTCTGCAGATGGTGCTGATTTATAACGATGAAATATCTCAAAAACCCGAGCAAATGAAACCTGCATGACTTGATGCCACATGAAGCAAATGAGACAAGATGCTTTTTTCTCCAGCTGATCCTGGACCTGCTTTAAACAACAACTCTTCTATTCTCCTCATGTGTACGCTGTCCTTCATGTTGCAAACCAGATCAGCTGCCTGGAGGTGGTTTCCTCCGGCAGTTCTCATTAAGAACGACACGTCATCAAGACCGCACACTGATCGCCAATGTGTGCGAGCATGTGTGTGTGTGTGTGTGTGCTCGTGCATGCATGCAAGGAGTGTGTGTTACACAAGGCCCTGGCGCCTGCTTTCAAAGGATTCATTAAAAGCAGTGAAAGGCTTGATCTGTGGTTTGGGTTGATGTACTGAGCATGTCTCTCTCTCCCTCTGTGTGTGTGTGTGTGTGTGTGTGTGTGTGTGTGTGTGTGTGTGGTGGGGTTTGAATGGTGAAAGGAAGGAGGAGAGAGGAGAAACTAAAGGGTGGAGAGACTGAGGGAGAGACACAGACAAAACAGACGAAGAGAAAGGGAAAGGAGAGAGAGTGTGACTGAGAAATGGGTTTACATAAACCCTGACCTCATGTTATGAATGAAAACATCAATCAATGAGTATAACTAATCAATTTTCCCACTCTTTCTCTCCTCTCCACAGGGTGCGGAAGTAAAGAATTACATTTAATGGGATTCATGTAATCTGATTACAAAACAGTGGCATCTGTCCTACATTAGTGACAGCAAAAAACCAAGCAAACTTTGAGGGTTTTTTTTCTGACTGTTTGCCAGATTTACTCAAGACACAAACATCATTTTGTCTAGAAATCAATAATACCACTTGTTGATGATGCCAACACAAATCACGACGTGGGAATGAAAGAGATTTTGGTGTCATCCACTGTGCACCATGGTGGCAAACTGCAAAGGAAAACTGATTACCCAGTGGACTTTAAACAAGTTACTGGTAATCTGTAATGGGTTTAACTTTGAAATTAACCTCCACTGCCTTTTTTCCCTCTTGCTGTTCCACCACCCGCCCGCTCCACATCACCACACACACACACTTTCCGTGTGTGCCTGCATGGTCTGCAGCGCGCAAAATTAAATCACGCTATGCTATAGGTTAATTAAAACAAGATTTCCCTGAGGCTTGCGCATACATTGGTGCCCTTACACACATGCACAACATGCATTTAGTGTAACTAAATATAGGGACCAACCGGGTCCACTGTGAATCCAGGATGCATGAAATCCAGCCGGCGAGCACACGCGAGCTGCAGCCGATATGTGGCTCCAAATGAGCGGCAGGATTAATGGTTATTAATTATCTCGCAGCCTCATTAAGTACACAGAAGCTCTGGTGAGAGACTAAATACAATTCTTCATTAAGAACACATGATCAAAGACACACTGCACCCTGTACACAAGCTCTCCGCTGATGGTATCAATAAGTTATCAGCACCAAATGCTCTCTACCATCAGCTACTCCCATTTCTACACCTCTCCGATTCACTCCCTCTCTCTCTCTTCAGATGTGTCAGTACACGTGTGGGTGTGTGTGTGCGTGTGTGTGACCTTGTGTGGCAGCCGTCATTGATTAGGCTGGAGCTGTCAATCGATCAGTCTGGTCTGTGTGTGGAGATAAAGGTGTTTCTATCTCTGGACACTCCAGTTGCCAGGTGGGAGTAGAGCAAGAGAGGTTGGCAAAATAGAGGCTGTGAGCCACATTTGGCCCTTTGCATCCATCTTTTCAGCCTCGCAAAGGGTTTTTATGACTGTTTTTACTTTGCTGCAATGTCATAAAATTCAACTTTAGGACAGATATATATTATTTATTGATGGAAGTTCTGCAGAGGGCACTGGCTTTTGTGCACCATAAGCACTTGTCTGGGTGTATTGATGCATAATCAGTGCGCGTAAATGTGCAACCATGTGAGAGATTTTAACCTGGGTCGCCTTGAATATCTCGCTGAACAACAAATAGAAAAACAATCTAGGACAGTTAAGATGTTGTGGTGAAAGTGCATGACTGGTATGTTGTCGATTTCCTGTTTGGCTTGCCACATGCCAGTCCAAAATATGTTTTTGATAAAGGCCTCCAATTATTTCCGGCAACACTAACACAGTGTCTGACTGATAAACTTAGCTCCACACCTGTTGTGTGATACTGTACTTTATAAATTATGGATGCTCAGAGCAGATTTCTGTACTTCTAGGCTGACGCTGTGTTTTTGTTTTGCTCTGCAGAATTTTGGATTGTGTGAAGTCTGAATATGGACACCAAAACCTGGCAACTTCAAATATTTATAACTTAGTTTATCTGTACTTAAGTTTTGTGAAATGTTGCACACTGAGTGCACAGTGGACACAGTGTAATGAAATGTACTGCCAGGTTAGATGTATGTTAATATGATAAATCTTCTTTATAGTACATCTTATAGCACTTGAAGTACTAGCACGCTTGGATCATTTTACAATGCTAATTTAAAGACATTTTAAACACACTATCTTTCAACATATGTCTTCGATGGATCTGAAATCAAGAGATTAATGTAGTTATCAGTTTGTCCTGTCAGTGTCAGTTTCTTACAGTAATATTTGCTGTGGCTGTTCAGGTTCTGCTGTTCAACATCTGTCAGTCATTGAATCAGGTAGCAGCAGGTATCAGATTGCATTAATTTTCCTCCCTACTTATCAGGCCAAAATTCCTGTATCATTGGGTCCCTGGGTGCACCAATACACACACACACACACACACACACACACACACACACACACACACACACACACACACAGGCTTACTGCACCACTGCATGCTATCTCCCCCTCTCATATCTAATCTGAGAGAAATACTTGTATGTTGATAATGATGCAGAGTGCAGGAGAAACATGCCCAGTGCCTCACCTCTCTTCACAAACACGCCGGGTACGAGGACTGATAGCGAAAAAAACGAGTGCACCTGAAACCGGCGAACAAATACAGAACACAAAGAGACATGAGGGACTTCACAGACTTCGAGAGATCTTATATTCTCTTTGTTTGTTTCTGTCTCTCCATCTCTGTCCCAGCTTCCTCCTCCTCCTGGCTCTGCTCGTTCCATCTTTTTTAGGGATTTTTTTTTCAACCCGCAGATGAAAAGAAGTGAAAAGAGCATTTGCACACCTGAGTGAATAGAGCTTGCAGGTGCGTGGGAGGAGAGCTATGGGAATCGAACAGGGTCTCTCTCTCTCTCTCTCTCTCTCTCTCTTTGTCTATCCTGCTCACTCTCTCACTCCTGAGGTGTTTTTACAGTGCTTGTGTTTGTATTGGAAACGTGTGTGTGCTCCAGAGTGTGTGCATACATGCGCATGAGTGCGTGCGCTTTGTGTGTGTTGCGTGCATTGCCCCAATTGTGAGAGCTGAATGCTCTTGGCTCCTGGTCTGTATTTAAAAACAACCCACAGGTTTCGGTTGACGCGACCTTTACTTGCAGATTGTTCCGTCCGATACAAACGCTTGGCCTGGCTCGCCTTGATGACCTCATCAGGTCTTCACACAGCCCGGCTCCAAACAAACCTTCTGAATAAACCAAAACAAACTGTGCTTCGCCATTTGTGGTCACCGCAAGGCTGGCAGTAACAATAAACAGGCCCGAGGCCAGCACAGCAGCCGAGCAGGACAAAGACATAGCAATGACAGACACACACATGTACACACAGCCTTGTGTCAAATGTAACCATACTTGACTAAACACGAAATCCCACACAAGTGGCGAAGAAGGACAAATTGAGGGACACACTGTAAAAAAATGAAAAGAACAGAAAGTAGTTTTTTTTTCCTTTTCCTTAAAAAAGAAACACTACCTAAAGTGTGTTTAATCCCACAAAGGTGAAACACATGACATTAATTAAAGTTACAGCAAAAAAACCACCCTGAAATAGCCTGAAAACTACAGGCTTTGTCTGGTCATTTTTTGCAGTGTATGTCCTGTACTGTATCCACCCGCGGACCGGATCACACGCAATTCTCAAACCTAATTACTCTAAACACACCCGCCCAATCATCACCATCATCACTGAAATAAACAAACACACTCAGGCACAATCAGAAATCAGCCATGCAATCATAACAACCCCACCATCAGCCCCCACACACACACTGCGATAAAGCTCGACACACACACACACACACACACACACACACACACACACACACACACACACACACACACACACACACACTCCATCCCCTAATCTCCAGTGTTCGTTCCACTTCCTCGAACTCACCGATGATGTAGTAGTCGTGCATGCTCTTGAACTCGTGGCCCCAGAGGTTGGGCGAGAACTCCTGGAACTTGATGGTGAAGCGACGCTCGCGGGTGGGCTCGTCGCAGGTCAGCACGATGTTGGGCGTGCCGCTCACCTCGCAGCGGTCCGCCTGCTCCCGCGACGACACGAGGTAGAGCTTGTAGAACTCGTACTCTGGCGTGGACCTGGCGGTGTCCAGCGGAGGGCAGATGAGGTCCAGCCGGTCCCCGATCTGAGGGTACAGAACGTAGCCCTTATCGTCCCTGAACCTGGAAGGGGGGAGAAGAGGTGGAAAGAAAGGAAGAGATTCATTAATTAAAGTCTTTTGCTTCCTTCAGTGGCGGCATGAACCAGTTCAGAGGCACCTGTCCTTGCTGCTGAATGAGCAACAGATGGGTCCTTTACCTCTCTTATTCCTCCTACTTCTTTCTTATTTTCTCTCCTTTCACAGGAAACAGGTGCCTTTACAGAGAAACTGCTGTGCACTCAACTGCAAAAATACATTTTTTTACCACACAAGCTTGCTCAATCACTTGTTGACCCTATGAGGCGGTGGAGGAAAGAAATTAGGGAAATAAAACCACCAGTTGATGATTCACAAAGGAGGAGGAAGAAAAAACACTATTCTAAGGCCAAAGAGGATTTCGGTAAGAAAAGCATTCATTTATGCCTTTTTCCTGTGAACTACCCCACAGAAATGACCTTCAGTTCACAGATATTTTTGAGTGAATCAAAATCTTGAACATTTTGAAACTAAATATATACTTAAGCAGTCAAATGTATGCACGAGCAAACTTCAGGCGCTGACGAGCGGAGAAGCAGCGGCATTATCGCCTTTAAAATAAAAGCCTTGAGTTTGCTTGAGGCTACAAGGAAAACATTGCAAAAGCATATATTGAAAAGGAGACGAAAAGACTGGCAATGTATGTGAATGTGTATGGGGAAAAGAGAGTGAAGTATTGCAAACAAAACAGCAGCAAAAAACAGTTTCTTTTTTTCTTTGCAATGTAAATGTGAATTCGTTGTCTTTCCTCTCCAGCCCCGAACATTTGGAAGTGAGAACTGAGGCGTGTTCACAGATGAAGAAACAGGCAGACAACTATCGCCGCAGATCAGCCGAACAAAGCCGCCAAGCCAAATCTCAGGTATGTACAGTTAATTAGTTTGCTAATTAGCTGTTTTGATGTCGGCTTGTCATCCACTTCTGATATGAATGATGTGCGGTCTGTTTGTTTATATCCTAACCGGTGATTTGACACCTGTCATCTATGGGAAAAACCTGCAGCCTGAAGCGATTCTAATGCAACAGTTTGACTTGCATTCAACGAAAATACGCTCGAGCATGGCTTATTATCAGCGTCATTATAATTTACCACCGGCTTTCAGTGAACAGCTTTGATGTAACGTGCTCTTAATGTTGTTAAATGGCTTTCCTGGGGTAAACACCGAGCAGGTTTTTAGGAAAATGCTTCTCGTGAAAATTGATATTAATTCTCAATATCAGCCCAAATTCGTCACCAACCCAGTTAGAAGCTGACGTGGAAAGTTTTTTTTTTTTTTTTTGCAGCAAACCTATGGAGGACTGTGTAGCTTTCAGAGGTCTTTCCGGAGCAGAGAACATGAAACACAGCAGTTAGAGGGGCATAAACTCAGCGAATGACTCAGACGCTGTCATCCCCCTCTCAGCACAGGGCCATCTACTGCTGATAAGGCCAAATACTATGAATTATCAACTTAGCTCCTCAGGCCTGTGATGACTTTAAGACTCCATGCTGGCAGTGGGAAAACAGAACGTAGTCTGTGCACACCCTTAGTGACTTTATCTCAGGTTAAAACAAATGACACTGCTGACAGAATGAAGGAAAGTGTTTATAGTAGTAAAAAGATGAAAAGGAGGAGGAGATTTGCTGGATTTTCTCTTCTGTTAGCATTCTCACAGAATTTTAAGTGACACTTTGATGTGGAAGTGGGAGGAAGCAAATGCCTGTAATGTTAAGAAACCCATTTTCTGTTACCTCTGACTCAGACGTTGTTTCTGTTTCCAACTAATCCACACGAACGCTCTGGGAGTCGCGGCGCTCAAACCTGCTTAATTATTCTCTCTGTTCTGCCGTCAGACAACTGTTTGACCATTACAGAATAAACAACGCAGGATCACAAAGCATGAACAGAACGACAATTATGTTGCATAACTTTATTGTTAAAAAGACTAAATAAATCCTAATAATGCCATGTTGGCAACAAATTACACTTTCAGGCCTCGTGCCAATTAATTATTTACCATATTAAAGAGTAACAAAGGGGGGGGACAAGTGGATTTTTATTGTAATAACTTCATCTGGAAAAACATTATCTTTCTTTTCATACATGTTTTTCATTCCTTATGCAAATTTAAAGACTCGCCAGACACAGATTTTTCAGCTTAGCGGTCAGAATATCTTGCCTTTTAGTCACTACTGTGGGTCTACATTTCCCCCTACTGCCTGCTAAATGCCCCCATATGTAAAACTCCATGAGTTTCAACACAGGCTTTTCATTCAAATATTGAGGTCTCCAAGTCCAAGCTGAGATAACCTTGATGGCATAACAATGACATCACGGCTTTAGAAATCTCCCTCCGGAGCCACAAAAGACGTAAAATTGTATTCACAGCCTTTGTGGTGCTAACCATGAGAAGTAAACTGATCCTCATGTGAGAAAAAAAAGAAAATCAGTGGAATGCACTTTTAAAAATACATGTCAAACTTGCAAAAAAAAGGCCCAAATCTTTAGACAAAAAAGACACAAAGCTTTCCCACAATACTGACTTTGAATGAGAGCGAAAGATGATTAATTTGGCTGTCCAAATAAATCAACCTGAAGCTCGACAGCCTCGCTCCTATCAGATCATGCTTGTATTTATTTCCACATCAATCAGATTCATTCAACTTTTGGCTCCACAATTTTGCAACCTGGTCATGCATGCCGCCCCTGCAATGGCTCTACAACTCCCCAAGGAAGCCTTTGCCCCACATTCTGAGATCTACTGTCCTAAATAACACTGGGGGATGATAACACACTGACAATGACTGTTCTAACATGCAGCTCCAGCCATGCTTATACATGGGTAGTTGTGCAGGTATTTGATCATAAACTAAAGTATTGAATGACGGAGCAGGGAGACGTTACACAGGAGATAAAACAGGCTTACATGCAGCACAGTTCTGGTAGCTGAAGATCATCCAGTTAGTAAATTTTATAGCTGCTGGTAACACTATATTTGTTTTGTAAAATCCTCATTATGTGATAAAGGAATATATTATGATTATGCATTTATTAGAGCTTCAAGAGACAGAGGGATCTCGTGAGTCTCCTTTGTTGTACCTGCATCTTTCTGGCCACATCCTGCCCTTCCATGCAGGCCTCATCTACCTCTGAGCACTGTGAGCCAACATCCTTACACCTGCTATAAATTGAGACGTAAGCTTTATCTGTTGGCGTGTTTGGCTGCCGGCGTACACCGGAGGGGAACTTGAGAAAGCAGACTGAACGGCAGAGGAGCTTTAGCTGAGGCGGGCCCAGAGGCCTGCTGGGAAGTCACTGTTCCACTTCTCATTACCCAGGTCACTCGGGGTTATCAGGCAATACTTAGACTGGAGAGGTAGGCACTCAGCTTCACTCATCACGTACACGCGCGCGCACATATTTCACCTTCCTGTCGGTCTCAGACAGGCGAGCACACGCACTCGCACCATTTATAGAGTATGAACTGTAAACATGGTGGTGGTTCCTGAGGCTTCTGCAGCAAAGCCTAAACAGAAAAATCTATTCAACACACACACACACACACACACAGACACAGGCCCATACAAATGCCCCCCCTGCTAAACACAAAAGGTTTGCCCAAACACATCCACCCACGTCCAAACACACAGGTCTAGTTTTCCCTAAACATGAACGCCGAAACGCACACACACACACACGCTTTTCTAAAAACAAGCACCTTTTGCTTCCTGCATGACGCATTTCTGTGAGTGGTATCTGATGGTACCCTGAGTCACAGTCGAGCTGCATTGCAGAATGGCAGAGCAAACACACACACACACAGAGGATGGGATGAGTGTTAAGGTAAAATGCCACCGGGCAGGTGCAGTGCTCGAAAAAGAAAGAAAGAAAGAGGGAGAAATCAGTGAAGTGAGAGAGAGAGAGAGAGAGAGAGAGAGAGAGAGAGAGAGAG
>JBBMOC010001663.1:0-10724 GCA_037975185.1 Centropyge bicolor
CTCTTCAGAAACCTATGGGTGACGTCACGGACACTACGTCCATATTTCATACAGTCTATGGTCTTTAGACAACATCGGCTACTTGCGTGTTTTGGAGGCAGCAGAGATCTGTGAGCTGAACCTGCTTTTGTCTCCTAAAGGTCAGCCGATTTCAAAACCAGCCTTATTTTTAGATTGACCTTCATGCATTTTTGAAATTATACGGCGGCTCGTGTGTCTCACAGACAAGGGTCGTCGCTTTCAACCCCTGAAGCTCCGTAGTTTTAATTTAAGTTCAAATGGAAAATTCTGAACGATGCCACATTTGCATATCAGCGTGGTCGTCACCGTGTCGGTGTTTGTACCAAACACTCAGCTCAACATCGGCGGGTTCGTTACTTCACAGCCTCGCTCTCAATGCTGGTATCGACCTCACATCAAATGAAGCAGCGGCTCGCGGTGCCGGCTGCCTCTCCTCTCTCAGGTTGTGGCTCTCCCCGAGATCTTCCCCCGCGTCTAAAAATAGAGGATGGAGAAGGCTGATTTGTCCTCCCTGGAGACAGATCAATAACCGATGATTGAGCCGGGGATGAGGAGGGAGAGGAAGGAGAAGGAGCGGCCGAGACGATGGAAGCTGAACAAAGTGTGAGCGTGGATTTAGAACAGAACGTGAAGATGTGGGAAGGTGTTTGTGTGTTTATGGACTGGATATACAGTAAATGTGTGTGTGTGTGTGTGTGTGTGTGTGGCCTGTAGAACTTTGTTATGTGGGCGGTAATGTGTGTGTTTGTGTGGCGTAGGTTGCTGTTGGTGTGTGAATCTGAAGAAATGTGTGACTATGTGTGTTTATAGGCTGATTAAAGGTGTATTTTTGTGCAAATGTGGGTTTAGGTGTGTGTGTGTGTGGTTGTGTGTGCGACAGTGTGTGTGTTTGTGTGTAGTTGGCTCCTGTGCTCAGTACGTGTGTGTCCATGCAAATGTGTATTCAGCCTTGTGTTGTGTGTGTGTGTGTGTGTGTATGTGTGTGTGTGTGTGTGTGTGAATCTCTCCTCCATGCTGGACCATCTGCTCAAGGTGATAACAAACACATTAGCCCCCAGACTGAAGCGAAACAACCACTCCCCGACTCTCAGCGGCGGCCTGACGATTCCTAGTTCATGTTACCTTTCAGTCGGCTCTGAACCTGTTCATGTGTTTCCATCTTTCCTCCTGTGGAGCACGTGCATCATCTGAATACCTCAGGAGGCCGTTTAACCCTCAGCCGAAATCTGTCTCACGGCTCCTCAGATTGTTTTCTGCAACATTCAACTGTTGATTGATTAAAAAACAATAATCGCCAGTGATCTTTTCTTTTATTGAAGCTCGAAATAATCTTTAAATGTGAAATCGTGTGTTGAGCTTTTCATTGATTTTGCAACATTCAGGAAATGATCAGCACGTCTCAGCACAGGTCTGAACAGTGAAGTCTGATGTGACGACGACTGTTATGTAGCTCACTCTTCTCTTGTGGACTCTCTGTGGAATCTTTGTTTTACAGTGATACTGTTCTTCCTGTCATGAGCATCAGTCTCAGCAGTCTGTACTTTTGTAAATCCATTGTCCTGTGATTCATTTTTTTTTAGGGATGCACCGAAAATTCGGCCACCGAAAATTTTTGGCCGAAACTGGCTCAAAAGTGCATTTTCGGTTTTCAGCCGAAAGACTTTTGTCACCGAACAACATGGCCGAAACAAGACGTTGTGATGACAAAGAAAAAACACGCCCANCGGTTGCCGCCTCTAGCCATCTTTAAAATGCGCGTGTAGCGGCGCCAGTGTTTGTAACTAGGCAACCGTGACAGCGCTTTTTGATTGGCAGAGAGCGCAGCGGGTCCTCTCGGGGTCCCTGGCATATGGTCCCCGGCATATAGATTTAGCTGGCCTTAATCTTTCCTGTGTTTTATTTAGTTCATTATTGTTACATTTAGTGTTGAAATGTGTTTGTGACAGACATGTGTACGGGACATTTATGAAATACGGGACAAATCGCGTCCCGTATTAGTTCAAAAGAGGACGCAACATTTAATTTTCAAATAAAGGACAATTCCGTATTTTTCGGGATGTTTGGCAACCCTACCGGCACGCGCACGTCTGGATAGTTGCCAACATGTCTGCGGTGTGGATGCATTTCATTATATCTGAGAAAGACCCACGGATAGCTAATAGCTAGTTTTAATGTCAGTGTTAATAAATATTTTCATAATTTTGCAATTGATTTATTCTTTGAAGCATTAATATTAATGTATGCAATTGCAATGCCTTGATTTTAGTGAGGTTAGTACACAGTCATAGCCACAAATGCAATGGTAATAATTGGCATAATAATTTATTTCAGTGTTTCGGTTTTCGGCCTTGGTTTCTTCATTTTCAGTTTTCGGTTTCGGCCAAGAATTTTCATTTCGGTGCATCCCTAATTTTTTTCTGATTTATACTTGCTCTCATTGAATTAGTCCAAGACCATCTTTCCAGAAAATTCCTCGAAAGCCACCCAAGTTTGTTGTAAACGTCTTCAGCTACGTAGATGCAGAGCTGTGCACCTGCACATGTAGTGAAGGTAGAAGACATTTAAAAATCATCTGAGCCACTTAGTGCCAGTAAATGTCACTGGCTCTAAACATAATTCTGTTGTAAGCTCTTTGCTCAAAGTCAAATCAGTTCTTGGAGCTGTTTCGTGATCCAAGTGTAAATCTCTGCTTCCTGAACAGCCTCTCTATCTCGTACCCCCCACCTCTCTCTCTCTCTCTCTCTCTCTCTCTCTCTCTCTCTCTCATTAGATCAAAGCCACACAGAGAGCTATTGTTCTGTTGTACGCTCGAGCACGGCCGCCTGCCTGCGCCGGAGCCAAAATAACAAAGAGACACTCATCGCACATATGTGAACACACACACACACACACACACACACACACACAGAGTTATTCATGCCCCTTCATTTACATACAACAAGGAAATTTCAGCTTAAAGACACAGTTCAACATTTTGGGATAAAGGCTTGTTTGCTTTCTTCAGAAAGATCAGACAGTGGATATAAATCTCATGTCTGAGCAAAGGTCTGGTTCTGTGTAGGAGGAGGGGGCTCAGGCGGCTCACAGAGCGATGGCCACTCCGACTGCGTTGAAATGTCAACAGACTCAAAGAGACAAGGAAATATTTCTGATGTAACGAAGTTGACAAACATTTCACTTATTAAAGTAAAAAAAGTATTATTATTGGATTCACTGGATTTAGTGTTGGATGCAGGCTGGAGTCTGATCCAGACCACTGTCAGGACTCATCCTGAACACACGGCACACGATCCAGCAGGTGAGCAGCCGAGGCACCTGTGGTGGAAAGATCTCTTGGCAAACAATAGTTTCAGCATCCTGAAGCCTGGTCACCAGAGTGAGATCAGGTTTGGCCCCATCGTGCTGCTCGCCGAGCGGATCTGGAAACCTGTGCTAAAACCAGGAGCGGTGGGCGGATTAATGAATTGTTTTCATCACAAAACAGAATAACATATAACTCTGAACCCACAAACTGCTGCTTTTATATTTCTGTTCATGCTGAACAAACAAGACATTTCCCCATTGTGGTACTAATAAAGCAATATCTTATCTTATCTTATCTTAAGAAACACGTCCCCTCTCAGCTCTGCACAGTGAATTAATAAGTAATATCGATCTTCTCATCTCGAGGTAATAAAGCAGCTTTTTCCTTTTAAAGCTGTCGACACTTTTAAGTAAGTACAACCTTCATTTCACACAAGGTTTGGTAAAGAATTCTTCTTTGTGAGTTCATCATTTCTACACAAGATCCGTCAGACTCGTCCCTTTGTCCAGGCTCCAAACCATGAGGCACACGACCCCGTGTTTACACACACACAAGGGATGAAACATCTTTTGCTTTATGAGTTCAGACAAACATCCATTGTGAAGCTGCGGCTCAAGGCCAAACCCCCCCCACTCATCTCCGCACAACAAAAGGAGGGAGGGCGGGTGGAGGCCGCTCTCTCCTCTCCCACCGCCATCGGAGTCAGAGCGCCTTTGAAAATGACTTTTGTTAGAACTGCGGCACGAAAAGCCTCGAAAACCACACGGGCGCAAAATCAGTGCAAGCGGGTACAACCCCCCCCCACCGAGAGGCAAGGAGCTTGATCCTGATGAGAAAGTAATCGCTGCCTCTGACACTTTGTCTTAGCCTGGATGCTCATCAAACCACATGAATCAGAGCGAAGCTGAAGGCCGAGCAAACTGCGCTGATTCATGATGATGATTTTTCCAGCTCTTCTCACGTGTAATGTCATCAACACGGATATTAATGCAGATTAAAGGAAAAGTCGCCCTCTCACTGTCAGACTGTGGTTTCGGGTTATTTAGTGATGAAGTGAGCACATTTTCTGTCCTGGCATCCACAGCTCCGTCAGGCAGGATGAGGACAGTGACATTCAGCTTGTGTTTGTGTCCATGTTGTTGTTGTTCATGCTTAAAACAGCTGATATTATATGAAGGAACTGTCAAACATCATCAGGGTCTCTATTAGTGATGAACATACAGAGAATCATCAGCTGTGACTCTGAGCTCATCGATTGGTGGTTGTTGGTGTTGATTCTTCGATGCGCTGCGATTCTCTCTTCAAACATTATGTCTCCTTATGGAAAAGTGGAAGTTGAAAATCGAACTCTCAACAGTCTGATCGCCTGGAACAATTTTGTAGACTGAGCTGTACTTTTCTTACGGCTGATAACATAACAGGTGTTAACATGTGAGTTTCAGTGAGGATGGCAGAGCGTGAGCGAGCGCAGATGGATACGATCCGACCGGCGCCCCCTGGCTTCAAAGCTAGTGTATAAAAACATTTTTGGCTTCATGAAGTTGAAGAGAAAAGGGAAGTGGACGGGAGCCAGGCTGAACGCAAACTGTGTCGAACTAAACTGAAATATTTTGGGAACACAACAAACAGGAGAAACCATATTTCATGTTTCCACCCAGAGTTGGAGGAAAAGCAGCCGGTTGTTGTTGCTGCCAACCAGAGAAGCAAGTAAACAAGTAGTGACACAGAGAAAAACATGTGATGCACAGAAATAAAAAATTTTAACGCATCAAAATGCTTCAATAATCGTTTTGTATTTCATCGTCATGGTGACGCTTTTAGCAGCTAAAGATCCAGATATTCCCCTCGGGGGTTGGAGGAGACCAAAGACAGAGCTAAAAGAGAGAGAACATTGAACTCATGTCAGTCAGGTGACTCAAACATTACGCAGATGATAATGTTCTGTATTAGCTGGATTTCTAAATGGGAAACTCTTCTTTATATCAGCTGTGATGATCAAATGTTAATAATGTTCAGAACAAAATGGCAGATTAAATCCAGCAGATTTTGAAAGGTTGTAAAAAGGCGGTTTATCAGACTTGGACTAAATGCCTTAACATGAAAAGCTGAGTCAGCGCTTTAACCACACAGTCGTTTCTCTTCAGATCCAAAGTTCTTTCCTTCAACCCTGCTCCTCCTCCTCTCAGCCGCCTGATTCTTCATTTCCTATCTCCAGGACGCATCTAAGCCATTTCTCGTCTGACCTTGATCCATATTATGCAGTTAAACCGACACTGTTGTGATAGCAACAGTAACGGGGAGACGTTACTGCCACCATGGGAGGAGAAATACTCTTCTTCAACCCCCTCGGCTCGCTGGGTGATTACTGAACGTTGATGCAAAACGGTGATGATGTTTTATGATGATGTGCCTCATTTTGGCAAGTTATCCACAGGAGATGCACAAAAAACAGAAATCTCACATCATCTCAACTTATGTGGGAGAAAATCATGGTGAACTGTGAACGTTATTTCCCAAGCATTTCCTCTTGTGAGGGCACTGTCCGTCTGTCCATCCACCACCGAAACATCTCAACATCTGGATCATGGATTGCTCTGAAAGTTGGTGCAGATGTTGGTGGACACCAGAAGGTGGCGCTGGCTTTGATGGTCCCCTGACTTTTCCTCCAGTGTCACCAGCAGGTCAAAGATTTTACTTTTCCAGTGATATATGTCCACAAACTTTGGCACAGTGGACATTTATGATTCCCAGAAGACGAACTGGTCGTAAAGAAATCAACAGCTTAGCCAGTTTTTGTGCAACGACAGCACTTTAGTTTGAGGTAAAACTGAAAATGAGCAGGACTGAAATGTCTGTAATGATCCTCCGGGAAAACTTTGTACAGTTGATCAAAGTTGAACCAGGAAGTCAGTCTCATAAACTGTGATGGATATTTCTAATGGACAGTTTGGGAAATAACACACAGTTCGCTTTCATTGTCTCCAAATCAGCCTGTTCAGTCTGGGAGCTTCTGTAAAACCTCTTTGATCGTCCGACTGCTCGTGCTCAGAGAGTGAACATGGTGAGAACAATGTTGGTGGGAATGATGGAAAAAACCTGAATTATCCTGCTTCAAAATGTTGATTATCACCAGTTTTACTCTGTAATATTTTAGATATTCTCTCAGACCATCCACACAGCTTCCAGCCTGCGCCACTTAAATCATCATCATTAACCACAGTTTGGATCTTAGAGTCGATAGAGTTCGAGGCCCTGTGGGACACAAACCTCCCGACAGACTTCAGTGGCCTTTCAAAGCCATCGAGCGTTGCCGGTTTCAAAAAGAAAAAAAAATCAATATGTGTTTTACCTGTTTTTCTTTTTCACTGAGGAAAATGACTGATTCCAACCAGAAACCTCCCAGGGCTTATTAGCAAGAGCAGAAACCAGGTCTTTTCTTTCACTTCCTCCAATCAATCTCATGCAAAACACAAAGAAATGAATGTGGCTCCCAGCTGCAAGTGCTTGACCTCAGATGCACAGAAGAATCTGAGCAACATTAAAGTTTCCATAATGATCAATACTGACGCTGAGTTTTCCGTGAAGGCCGGGGGGGTGGGGGGGCTGACGTTCTGAAGCCGCCTCAGTCAGACTCCGAGGGTGAAATCAAAGCTCAGGCTTCTGAGGGAGGGTGGATATGAAAGTTCACAGCTCTGACCAGAAGTCAATATCAAAATGTGCACTTCAACCGAGGACGGACATCAAAGTCTATTGTTGTGATCGTGTCCATTATCAGGACGTGGAGGATTAAGAGGGGAAATGAAAGTGTGGACGTCTCACAGGACGGTCTGAAGCCATGAGATCTATTGTGGAGTCGATCCCCACTGACTGCTGTATTGGACAGTTCATGAGTAGTGTGAGAGCCCGGAGGAGCCTGACGTCTCCGACACCTGGAGTCTGAAGCCTTCTGTGGCCCTCAAGGTTTGTGTTCATCCATATTGAATGATTTCACTTTTTGAAGCCAGATCTACAGAAGAGAACGTTTTCATAAAAACAGCAGTTTTATCTGCCGCTTTGGAAAAATCTGGCTCTGCTTTTCCTGCGCCGACTCTGAACTGTCACCCTCAGACAGATTCTGAAGGGATGATGGGATTTCTGTCAGGGGCCTGTTTTACATTAAATTACAGTTCACACATCGCTCTGATGTAGACAATGCACGGACGTACAGACACCATCCACCGACTCATACAATCAGGACACTGTGTCTCTATAATGTGTTCGAGGTGTGAGTTCTCCTGCTCTGTAAAAATCAGGAAAATGACAGTGAGCATGGCTGCAACTTAAATAATCTGCACACACTAGATTCTTTAAGATGTTTCTGTAACAAAAACTACACCCATGTTGAGATGATGATTGTTTGCAGGACAACTGTTCATGTTTGAGTGATCATTAAGTTACTGGTGTGTATGGACTGTATTTATAAACACAGGTCTCCATCACTCAGAGCCACACACACACACACACACACACACACTGTCGTCAGCAGAGCGATCGATGTCATCGGGACGACCTGCTGAGCCACAACCACCACAGCCGCCAGAACAATCAGGACGACGGAGGAGCAACATTGATTGGGTTTGTTTTCTGCAATATTAGACAAAAGCACCTTGACACAGGCTCCGATTCTGCAGAGTGAATCACAAATGAAGCTCGTTCCCAAAACATGTTTGATATTTGCTATATCCAGGTCGCTCAGTGATCTCTGAGGCTCGTCTGTTCAGAGAGCCTTAAAGGCCTGGAATTAAAAGGATGTGCACCCTGCTGACAGCGGCTATAAATATTCTTCTTCTGCGTCTTTGATATAATTACACATTGTATATTTATAGGTTCGGATGTTAGAAAACATCTTCAGCTACGCAACAGAACCACATTGTTTATTTATGGAGGTGAAATATTCGATGTGCATGAAGTAATATGTTTCCAATGCAATATGAAATTCTTCATAGAATATGAATGCGACATATTTTATGAACAGTCCTTAGATCCAATGAAAGAAAACCTCGTGGATTTTAAAAATGGTCCATCCATATGATCTAATGTTTATATGTGAATCCTTGTTGTGTTTTGCTGTGAGTTCACAGTCGTGTTGTTTTGCTATTTTCTACATTATAAATGGTTCAGTTTCTCCCTGCAGCTCCTCCTGCAGTTTTCATACAAACACAGAAGGGGGTGGGGGTGTTTTTTGGGTGGAGAACCTGAGAGTATCTGTAATCCCCTAAAATAAACAGTTTCATCCTCCCGTCCTTTCTCATCGTTGGATCGTCTCCAGTTTCAGCTTTTGACTTTTTGATCCACTCCAGCTCTGACACCTCTGCTTCTCCTCCTCCTTCCACAAGCTCACAAAGAAAAAAAAAGAGGCTAATAAGCAGCTCTGCCTCCACCTCGCTGCTACAAGCTGAGGATGGAGCGACCTGGTCACTTGGGACGGATATCAAAGCCAGCCGGTTGGGGGGGGGGCTGTTATCTGGAGGTGCAGTGACAGACCCCTGCTGTGGCTGTCCCTCTCATTAGCCCCCCCCCCTCCCTCCCTCCCTCAGCACTTGTCACCGCGCTGTCAGCTGCCCGCTCGGCTGTGGACCCAGGACCAGCCTGGGGACCGCATGGATGACACGGATGGAGAGAGAGGCAGAAAGGAGGAGTGCAAAAGAAAGGAAGATTTTTTTTTGAAGCAGACGCCAGGTTTGTCAGCTGAGGCAAACGAGAGGACAGATCCATTTCTCTGAGCTCTAATCCTTCCTGTGAACGTCTTCTTTCTGCTGCCACAGCCTCAGCACAGAGACAACCTGCGGCAGACAGGCTCCTCTCTCTCCTGTCAGCTCGCCGACTGCAGGGAGACGAAGAGAAGAAGAAGGAGGAAGAGTAACAGCTACCTGGTGTCTTCGATCCACGGCTGACAGACGAGACACAAGACCGGGCTCGTTATGTCTGTGATTACAAACACACAACATATCAGTCATCTGCTTTGATTAAAGTGTGAGTTTAGAGTGGCAGGAAAAATCCCACTGCAAGATCTGAACACACATTTAGTGAATTATCTCACATTTATTGACCTTGTTTCATTGGATTTTTCTTGTTCTGCTGGACAAACAAACAGAGAGCAGGTGAACTGCTGAGGCACTGATTCACTTCCAGCACGACAGGACACGATCTTATGATCTCAGACATCAGACCGAGGCTCCTCACAATCAAAGAGCTGCTTTACTTTCACACTGAGACTCAACAATCACACAGAGAGAAATCCACAGATTTATCCACCTCCTTATGCTTAATCAAATTAGTGCTTAAAAAATAACCAGGATTTATCTTTCTCGCTCGTGTAATTCTCATTTGCACCGTTTCAGATTCTCTGATTAACTGGATGTCGAGTGAACAAGCAAATTCTTAAATCCTCGAAATGAACTGAGTGCATTCAATCCACACCATCTTAGTTTAGTTAGTTTAGTCATGAGTCATGGAGAGGTTTATCCTCTGGGCACAACGAATGCCTGCACAAGATTTCATGGCAGTCCACTGAACACATCCTATTCATTGAGAATCAGAGGATCATGAAAATCAGAAAGATTCATCCTCTGGGATAAATGTTTCTACAAAAACTATCAAACAATTATCGAAGATATTTCTGTCTGAACCAAAGTGGTGGATAAAGCGACAAACCAACGCTGTGCTTTTAGGCCTAGTTTTGTAAATGACAACAGTTTAAAGCAGCCAAACTATCGAGACGTGTTCAGAGAAACAGTGAAGTTCTTCCTTGTGTTGTTGGTGCTAATTTGACTCTTTGTGCAGTTTGAGTTCATTCACCCCAAACAACCAAGTGTTAGCTGTATATTCTATATACACAGTCGTCTGTGTATGTTCACAAAGTGAAGGTGGTGGTGATGAGATGAGCGTGAATATATATGAATATATGTGGCTCAGATTGAAACATTTCCCGTCCATGCAGACGTGTCTTCACTGAAGCTCGAGTCGCCCGCAGCGATGTGTTCACACCCACACTTTCTATCCATTGACTTGCACTTGTTCAAAATTTGACTCACATTCTGTGTGAACACACCTTCAAACGCAGCATCTAGAAAGAGAGAGTCTGCTGTTCTTCCTCTCAGACCTGCAGCCGTTCTGACTAACGCTTCACGCAAACGAAAACTCAACACAAAAGTTTTCTGACTTGAAGTTACTCTCAGAGTTTCAGTCCCTTGTGTGTTGGAATCCTGTGGATTAAACCTCTGGGAAAACTGGCTGCGAACCAAACTAATGATCTGTGCATGTGTCACACAAGTGGCAACCTCCAGCGCTGAAAAATGAAGCTGCAGTTCCTTGAATAACCGCTAGAGCAGGGTGCAGAAGGGAGTCAATTACATTTGAG